>CM051382.1:4452548-4652548 GCA_028015245.1 Cardamine occulta
AACTCCAAACACTTCCAAACCATAAATAGAACCCGAAACACAACCCGAAACACAACCCTGGATCACAATTACAAAAAAGAAACCAGAAAAAAAAGAAAAAACTCTTCAAACGCCTGAAGATCTTGGAACAAATACGGTCTTTACAACAAGCCTTCGAAAAAAGTTTTTTCAAAACAAGAGAAAGGTAGTTCTTCAAAAATACCCTTTTCTCTTGCGATTTCTGAAATTCCGGAAGCCTCCTTAAAAAGGATTTAAAAACAAAACCAGACTTCGAAACAAATTTTAAAACCTTTGAAAAATTCACAAATTGTTTTAAAGGATTTTTCACAAAATCCTCCTTCAAAATATTTTGAAAACCAACTTATCAAAATGTCATTACGATTTTGAAACAATTTTAAAACAATTGTTTTAAAATAATTTTAAAACAATTATATATATATATATAGGGGGAGAGAGAGAGAGAGAAAGCACATAAGAATTTTGCATATCGGTAAGGGAAAGTCAAGGTCATGAGCATATCAAATAATAAATGGAGCCAATGTAGCAACTGGACTAGTAGAAAATTAACTTGATTTAATTATTGTATAAACATAAACCATCAAAAATATTAAGATATTAATGTGTTTTAGGATATTCAATTTCGTAAAAATTGTATATATGAAATGTTTTCAGCATACACTCATGAATGTGTGTTTTTTTGTTTCAAATTATAAAATCATTGTCATTAATAAATTAAAATTCTATAAACTATTGTATTTGTGAAAACATTCCATATGTTAATCAAAGATGGAAAAAAGAATAATGTACTAAATCAATTTGAAAAAAAAAATATAAAATACAAAATATTAGAGGAGTAAGTAATAGCTTAAAACCTTCATGCTCCAAGCGTTGTAGTTCCTCCATTAATATGTCATCAACACAAACACTGGAATAATATAATTTCAACACTTGCAGATTTGGTAAGGTTGTTGCTATCCCAACTAGACTCTCAAGTTCAAAAGTGCCCTCCAGATTCAAGTAGATTAGATTCTTCAACTTCTTCATACCAACTGGTAACGATTTTATCCCTGTGTATGATAAATTGAGATATATTGCAAGGAACCTAAGTTAGAAATTTCTTCCGGCAATCCAGTAAGCCTCTCGTTTCCAAAAAGATCCAAGACCACAAATTGTTTAAGTGAAACATTGTTTCAGATGCATTTCTTTCTGTCTTCAACCTATACAAAAGATGGAATCTGTCCCAACCATTGTAGAGGTAAATTAGGTAACTCATGAAGATTGTGCAGTAATGGTTTTCTGTTAAATCGCTGATCTTTTTTCCTTTGTCGTTCTTCTTTGCTTCTGTAAATGAATGTAGGTATAGCAAGCCGTAATACTATCTTTACGGTGTGCTTCCATCGTATGTTACTGTAATTAGTCCTTATCAAATGATTACTTTGGATTGGAACAGAAGTTTTTCTGACTAATAATTGTGATTAAGTAATCAAAGATGGCTGTAGAGAAATGAGATTTTGAGTTTGCTTGGAGAGACACACAGGATATATATGACTCACATTGAAATCAATGAACGTTCTAACTTCTAAGAGCAATCGTTGTATCTTATCACTGTCTCACATGGATATAAGACTAGCTCAATTTGGAAACATCAACGCCTTATATGCTCTCCTAGAAAAACGCCTAATTACTGAGGAGACAAGACATAACATGACAAAACAATAGATTTCTGTTTTGAACCAGGTTGATCCTGTAGAATAACAGCCAGCAGGAAATACAGGGAGAGGACAACTCTCAAATGTTTGAACCAAAACATAGCGACAAAACATAGCAAGAAGACATATGTACAGCGTCACATTAAGGTAGGGCATTTTCTCGTGAAGTATAGCATTGCATCCTCCAAATTCAAATTGAGTATCACTGAGAGAAAATACGAGGCATCTCATCAAGATAAGAAATGTTCACAAAAGTTAGGATATGGAAAATACCTTAAGATTCAGTATGTCCTTGCTCAATGCATCTTTTAGGCCATCTGTTTCCTGAAATTCCAAATTGCATAACGTTTTTCAACCAGCTTAGTGATAACAGATACAGAAAGGTCCTCAAGACCTTGTTAAATCATTCACTAAGTGGCAAGTAGCAATTCAGTGGCGGACCCATGTGATAGTTAGTGGGGTCAGCTGACCCCACAAAAAAAAAAAAAAAATTCTGTGTATATAATTTTTTTTTTGAGTTGAAAATCAACTTTGAACACATGAAACTTTAGGTTTTGTAGCACATTTACTTTTTGAACCCATTAACTTACTTTAAAAAAAATTCAGCAATTACAATACCCAAAATCCATTTTGTTTTTGACCCCGGTAAAAAATTTTTTTGGATCCGCCACTGAGTAGCATCATACTTCAAAAACTAAAACCCCCATACCTCTTGGGACCAACCATCAACTACAAAGATATCCAGAGAGAAACCACCCACAGTGGCAAAAGCATGGGCCTCTTGAACGGTCAATCCAAGCTCACCAAGCAGGGAAGTAAGCTG
The DNA here is from genome assembly GCA_028015245.1 of Cardamine occulta. Lineage (NCBI taxonomy): Eukaryota > Viridiplantae > Streptophyta > Magnoliopsida > Brassicales > Brassicaceae > Cardamine > Cardamine occulta. Next base: position 4,455,081 of record CM051382.1, read on the forward strand.
AAACAGAAAACCTTTTCTCACTCAAATAATCACAAAAATGGAAGAGGAAACCATAATGAAGCATGTAAATAGTGGCGAAATTTTTAGCAAACATAGATGTTACAAAGCATCACCAACCTGACTAAGAAGTTTTGGCTTATCAATGGTTGCAAATGTGATCTCGTGCATCGGTCTGCATGATAGGCAATGAAGTTATTAAACATAAGACAAGATAATACATAAACAAAATGAACATCATGATTAAGAGGAGCTCAATTTAACAAGAAATCTCACAGAGTAGACAATGTTGCATTCACAACACTTTCAACATCTTCAACAATTTCATTCCCTTGAGTAATAGCCTCAAAATTTGGAGGTGGAAGAGCTCTTTAGACATGAACAAACCACATAATTAAAAATAAATAGTGTTAAAAATGGTTCAAGATCGATCTAAATTGGATAGAACTCCATAACTTTTCCCGCTAGACGGGTTAGAGCTTTGAGCATATACCTCCACTACAAGAAAAATACCGCAAAACTGACGGCCAATTCCGTCGCTTCTATCTCGTCGGAAATAAAAGCTGCGTCGGAAATCTGTCGCAAATTCCGACGGATTTCCGACGGAATACCGAAATCTGGATTCCGTCGGAAATCCGTCGGTTTAAAACCGACGGAAAACCGACGGATTTCTAACGGATTTCCGACGGATTTCAAATTAAATAATATTTAATTAATTGTAATTAATATTAATTAATTGTAATTAATTATAATTAATATATAAAATTAATTCGGAATAATTATAAATTAAAATTATAAAATTTTTTAATTACAATTAAAATTAAAATTAAAATAAAAAAATTAAAACATTTTTATTCTTCTTCTTCTTCTTCTTCTTCTATTCGCTGAGAAGAAGAAGTAATATATAAAAACAAATTTCCGACGGATATATCCGTCAGAATTCCGTCGGAAGTGGCTAAAAAATTAATATTTGTCGGTGTTATTCAAAAATATTTCGAACATTCGCGCCTATATTTTTGCTATCCGTCGGAAATCCGTCAGAAATTTCTGACGGATAGCAAAAAATTTAAACAAATTTAATTCACGCGGACAACTTACGCGGTCAAATTTTCATATTCCGTCGGAAATCCGTCGGAAATTTCTGACGGATTTCCGACGGATAATCTAAAAATATAATTAAACTCATATGCAACATATTTAACACATTTGATATAGTATCGTTGAAACCGTCGGAAATTTCCGACGGATTTCGACGTTTTAGGTTTCCGTTTCTCTTGAAATATGTTTCTAATATGATTTGTTACTCATTTCAATGATAAAACACTAACAAATACCTTGTTACATATTAAATATACCAAAATTAGAAAATTTTATTTGTTATGTTTATAAATCATCGCTTAAGTATATGTATAATTGTCTAACATGTAAACATGATTGTATGATTTTTTCTAATTTTGGTATATATGATAGATAACAAGGTTTTTGGTTTTATTTTATGATTGAAATGAGTAACATAGGATACTACAAACATATTTCAAAAGAAACGGATCGTAAACGACCACGAAACCACAAACCCGTTGGAAATTTCTGACGGATTTCCGACGATTTTGTGGTTTCACGTGTCCCGTTCTAAGGTTTAGTCTGACATATGACTAGACAAGCCGAAAAACATATTCCGTCAAAAATCCGTCGGAAATCCGTCGGTAATCCGTTAGAAATCCGTCGGAAATCCGTCGGTAATCCGTTGGAAATCCGTCGGTAATCCGTCAGAAAATTTTCGACGGATTTCCGACGGAATCGTCAATTTTTATGTCTATCGGAAATACGTCGGGAATCCGTCGGAATTTTTTGACGGATTTATATTCCGTCGGAAATTCCGTCGGTTTTGCGGTAAATTTCTTGTAGTGCTCCACCGCAGGGTCAGAGTCAGAAGAAACCTGAACAAAAGAGAAAACCAATTAACACAACAAATTTCTAACAAATGTTTCAGAACTGGCTCAAAGCTTTGATTACCTCTACACTATGAACTTCGAAAACAAGACTAGTTGCAGGATCTTCAACCAATTTCAACAATCTCTGGTGTGTAAGAACATCTTCAGCCCTCTCAACTTTAACATCAAGAGCATATCTGTAACAATAATGTTAAAATGGGGAAAAAATGAATGACACAGAGACATAAGCATGAAGTTGAGTAGAAAAGAAACGAAATTGCAAGATTCTGAAAGATACACTTTATCCTAAAAGTTCCAATTGATCAAGTCCAAAGATAGAAAACAAAAAAAAACCCTAAAAATGTAGAAGATTTACCGAGCAGGAAGACGATTGAAATGGAGCCAGAGTTGATCTTCGAAATCAGGAAGAGTAGCTTCTTCGTAGTTAGATTCTTGTAATCGCTGTAAGAAATCACTGTAGACATCAAGCTTCATACGGTAATGTCTAGGGTTTCCTTCGGACGACAAAGCTATGGCGGCTCGGCTGCCCAAATTAACGACATCTTTGAGTAGTTTTGGACAAAATTTGACAGAGAATCTTTTACAGTTAGGAAGATTGGGATAATTCCAGCAGATTTCTGTAAGTCCATCCAACTCATATAGCTCAAGGGATTCCAGGTTCTCAAAGGGATCGAACAACAATATATCAATGCAGTTTGATAATACGCATTCCTTTCTTCTTGTTTATGATTTCTTTTATTTGTGATGACAATACCACAACCAGATGCGTTAGATTTTGAGCATATAAGAGCCATGAAAAATCCTTTTGTCCTTTCAAATTGTATATATAAACAGTGGAGAGCTGCTTGAAGCATGAAGAATTTGTAGATGGAAGAATCTCCACCGGTGAAAGCTCCCTTATATCTTTGTTTTTCCAATCTATCTTTATCTCGGATATGTTGGAGACCTCCCAGTGCTACTGTGTTTAATATTACGTGAGGTGCTGACATATCTATTAGATATAAACATCGAATACTTCTCGCCAATCGGTCTACTCCTTGTATCTTTTCCAAAATCATGGCATCCTTTATGTTTGCCGTTAAAACCTTCAAGTGCTCCAAGCGTTGTAGTTCCTCCAATAATATGTCATCAATAAAAACATTGGACTGATATAATTTCAACACTTGCAGATTTGGTAAGGATGTTGCTATGCCAACAAGATTCTCAAGTTCATCAGTGAACTCCAGATTCAAGTATATTAGTTTCCTCAAGTTCTGCAGACCAACTGGTAACGATTTTACCCTTGTGCTTGATAAATTGAGATATTGCAAGGAGCCTAAGTTAGAAATTTCTTCTGGCACTCCCCAGAGACTCAAGTTTCTAGAAAGATCCAAAACCACAAGTTGTGGCATAAACCGAAAGAATCCAACTGAAATATCTGCCAAAGCATTATTCGGGAGTAACAGGGTTGTAAGGTTGTGGCAGTTGGGACTGCAAGATATCTCCTCAATCTGAGTTCTCATTAAAGACATCCGTTTTAAAATCTCCCAGTTGATGTGCTTCGGTATCAGACGTACCTGTGCACCAGATTTCACACAAATTGTTTCTTGCTGCTTTCCAAAGCCTGATTGTATCCAAAGAGCCATTTCACGTATCACATCATGCATTTTAACTCTTGTCTTGACTTCACAATTGATCAACAAATGTGCTCGACCTAACAACCCAATTATATCATAACCTTGGTTGGTACCTCCATCTTCATATTTTTGCGCATTTATAAATCCTTCGCATATCCAATATTCTATCAACTTCTCTTTCTTTATTTCATAATCTTCTGGAAATAAAGAACAATATAGGAAGCATAATTTGACACCATCTTTTAAGCTATCGTAACTGAATTTCAAAATCGGAAGAATTCTTTCTTCCATTCCTGGAAACTCGTGGCCAGGTGAATTCAGAACATCAATCGCATGATGCCATTCATGTACATCCTCTTTACATGACATGGCTTTTCCAATAACATTGAGTGCAAGTGGTAAGCCACAACACTTCTCAGCAACTTTTCTTGCAAGTGTGGGAATATCATGATGGCGATTTAATGGGATATCTCCAACAGTAATTCGAAACAATTCCCATGCTTCATCTGGTGACAAACAATCAACTTTTATCTGCTCGTCAGCTATCATGCGGTTGCAAACTTCCTTTGAACGAGTGGTGAAAACTATCTTCGATCCATTTTCTCGAGTTGGAGCTGGAACTCCTATCTTGTTTAGATCTACTTCACTCCAGAGATCATCCAACAACAACACAAATTTCTTTCTCTTAAGATAATTGTTTATGACAAAGGCTTTTTCCTTTTCTGTTTCATGTTTCCATTCCTTGTCAACACGTAATCTTCCCAGAATCTGATCTTGAATGCCCTCATTTTGAAACTCTATAGAGATAACAACCCATATCACAACATCAAAATCATTCTCCAATTTAACAAATTTGTTGTTGATACGATTCAAGAGGGTGGTTTTGCCAACTCCCCCCATACCATAAACACCCAATATTCTTCTTTCATCGTTCATGAGGCTCTTCCATGCCATTTCAACCTTTGTATCCAAACCAACAGTGGTTTGGATATGCAACTTCTCCACCTTAGGTACAAGAGTTTTCTGCGCTACCACATCAAAAATTCCTTTAGATAGAAGATCTTCAACTTACAGTCAACTTCTTCAATACCTTTTTGCCATAATTGCAGCTTGATATACACTTGTCAGAACAATATCCAAAAAGACACAATCTTTTAGTTTCAGCTGATTTACCCTTAAGCAGTTCATTGACCTGGGAGCCAATACCTTCTACCCTTGAAAACCATCCTTGGATTTGAGCAAGTCTCTGCAAACCTCGATCTTCTTCTATGCAAACTCTTCTTAACAGATCATCTCGCCTCTCTTGAAGCTCTTGCATAGTAATCTCCAGAGCCTCAAGATTAACCTCCATCTTGTGAATGTAATTCCCATCACCAAATAAACAGCCACAAGCATGATTCAAAGCTTGATCACATGATATCTGTAGTGATACACAGCCTCCCATCTTGCTCAAACTTTGCAAAAGAAACCAAACCAAACTCACTGCTTGGTTGAATATAGATAACTCAAGGCTTGATTAGATAATAATAAGTCAACACTGCAAGACGATGCAGAAAACAACACGAGAGAAGGGGAGGTAAATGGGGGAAGAGAAAGAAAAATACATTCGTGCCTTCCTGAATGGATCAAGAAATTAAAGTCAGACTGCCATTTCTATTAGTTTATTGAGAGGGGCAGCTTCCATGAAAGTTTGATGTTTGTTCTGATATCACTATCCGTCACCAACAGGCAACAATTGATTCAATTAGATTAACTAGTTAATTAAAAGTGGTAGCTTCTTATATGATTTTGTTTTCATTTAATTAGATTAACCAGTTTATTACAAGTTTAATACCCACGAAATAATTAAATTTTTTTTTTTTAAAAAGAACATATGTCTCTTTCGACTAATGTAATCTTAGACCACTAAAGTTACCTTTTGGTAGTCCTAAACATAAGTATTTGTCTCACGGTGAAAAAAAAAATTCAGGAAATATGTCACACACAAAGCAAAGACACATGCCAAATACATACATCAAATATAATTTCACAATGCAAAATGTTTGCTAAGCCCAAAACTTACCTTAGAATCAAATCTCAGAACCACAATGCAGAATATACAAATTGCCTGCAAATTCAGTAATTGGAAAACTGTAAAGGCAAATCAACTAGTAAACCGAGCTAACCAGGCGGTTCAACTAAAAATTCTTGAACGCTATGGTAAAAGATTTGATGTAAATCTTTAGAGTTAATTGGAGATATAGACAGTTTTTTTGAACATATTTAACAAATTAGACAGTTTATTATTTCATATTTGCTAAATAGACAGTTTTTACTGTGTATGTAATACACATCTTGTAAGATAGCAAAATTAGTGGGATTGGGTAATTACCCTTAAGGACATACGATCAATATGCACACAAGTTGGAATACTCCATGTGAAGAAGAGTATATAATGTGAACCTTCTTTGATATTATTAGAGTTCTTTTTTTTTTGTCACTAGAATAAAAATTTAAAAAAATTTAGAAGGCGAAAGGGAGAATTTTGTTTTGTGTTGTTGGGAGAGGATGTAGCAAAAACTTATAATATCAATGAAAATTGAAAAGTGACTTTCTTTTGCTAATACGGTTTTTTTTTTGTTATAATATAAAATAATATTTAAATTATTTAAAACAATTTATGAAAGTAGTGAATGTTTTTTATTTATATATTCTGGTTTACGATATTCTGGTTTTCGTAAGATTTATTAAAACATTCAGGGGAAAATATTAGTTATCCATCTTTAGTTTGTAACAAACGATTGGTTGATTAAATATATATTTTTGAATGATATAAGATTGATTGAATGTTCTTAGTAGGATATATTGAATTCCATTCGATTTCATTTTTTCTGATTTTATTCTTCTTTGATTCTAATATATATAATATATATAATTGTTCGATTGTTTTCTGATTTTATCTCATGTTTTTTTCTTGACTCTATTACTCTCAATGAGATTTGGAAATTTGTTCTTTAGTTGATTTTTTATAATGGCATTAAATGTAATAATTATTTTTATAAATGTACTTCCCTAATTTTAGTATAAAGATAATTAAGATAAACAATTAAATACTTAAAAATAATAAATATTACCTCCAAGAGTGAATTTATCTCATATCGACCTTCGACATTGATCTTTTTTCAACATCTCCGATCTCTCCACCTCCGATTTTTGCCATATCACCTTGGTTTACTGCTCAAAACGGTTAACCAAACGAAACTAAATAGAATAAACCAAATTGGAATTACAAGGCCATAAGTGTACAATCTTATTTGTACATGTGTACACCTAATTAAGTGTAAAGACTCATGTCTATACAAAACATGTTAGAGGTTCATTACCTTACATGAGCCACCAAAAGTGTACAAAATGATATGTCTCACGTGTACACTTCATTAAGTGTACAGACGCATGCCTATGTGAGGTCCATCACATTGAATGTGTATACCACACGGTGTACATATACACGTGTACACCTCATAAAATATACAAATATACAGGAAAAAAGTGTAAATACCAAAGGCGTACAGACATATGTATAGACATATATGTACACTTCACAAGTGTACATACAATTTACACCTATGGCATGTTCAGAATTTGAACATTGCTGGATGAATAGCTGATCCATATTTCAAAATTTGATACAGATATTGAAATTTATTTGGTTTTGGAGTTGATTTCAGATTTTGCCAAAACTGTCATAATTATTTTGTTGTTCAAAAATTCAGATTTTGAACATTGTTCATAACTTTAGAACTTGTCAAAACTATGATACTTTCAACTTGCAAATAAACTAGTATTTAATTTCAGAATTTTTCAAAACTATATCACAATGAAGTTTCTCAGTGTTAACATTTTATGAAAATTCTTTAATTTTTATAAAATGTTGTTTAGAATTTGTGTACAGATATTACTTGACATGGGTCAAACCAAAAATGTGCAGCATCACCTCAAACATTAATGTGTACAAATCATTAAGTGTACATACTATAGATATATGTACACCTATAACATGTTTATAATTCGATTCGGTTTTGGTTTTGCATAAAAATCCGTTTTGTTACTATTATAAAATTTATTTCAGTTCGGTTTCAGTTTAATTTAAAACCATAAAATCATTCATTTTTTTTGTTTGTTACATTTACTGTTTTTATATGTATAGATATAATAAAACCTCTATAAATTAATAATGTTGGGACCATTATATTTTATTAATTTATAGTGATATTAATTTATTTATAAATTAATATTTATTAATTTATAGAGAGTTTTGTTAAAAAATAAAAATATATAAATTTAAACAATTTGATCTAAATAAAATTAATATTTTGGATGTATATGTTTTGGATCTTAATCTTAATTTGATCTAAATAAAATTAATATTTTGGATAGTGAAAATATTAATTTTTCACTATCTAAATATTAAAATTAATATAAACTAAAACAATTTGATCTAAATAAACTCAGTGGCAATATCATGTAAATAACAAATTTTGGAGAGGATGTATATGTATAGAAAAATGCTAAACAGTGGCATGAATAGTGAAAACTGTCCAAATAGCAAATTTGCTATAGTAAACTGTCCATTTATACAATATCTTTTATAAAACTGTCTAATTAGCCAATTCACTCAAATCTTTATTGTTTTATTATTAATGTACTTCTCTCAATTAGCTTTGTACTTGATTGGCTAAGTTATGTATACTACAGGAAGTGTCAGAATTGCTGGCTGATCAATTCATTAAATTTAAAGTGATAAAACATGCAAATATTGTAGATTCCTGATTAAAAATCTTTCAACTTCGAATAGTTAGGAGATGGGTTTGTGGATAGGGATCTCCTAAGTTATAGTTTGTCTCACCTTCTTATATGTTATATCAGATTCTTGCCAAGTATTATTGTTAGTGTCACTGCTTGAAATTTTTATGTCCACTACTCAAGTATGGTGTGCTTTCATCTTACGTTACTGTTATCTGTTTGAAACTTATATTTCATGTTTTTTGTATTCAAGACTAAGTAAAACCAAGTCTACTCATTGCAGAAAACCTATTTAATCTGTGTAGCTGATCCCCAATCTAGATGGGATGAAGTATAGACAGTTAAGACTGGGGTTCCCCAATCGATTGACTATCTTGTGAGCATGTTTTTATCGTTCTTCGTATGAGTATTTTTTTGGTGCTTGTAACGAATTTCATTCTCTGCATTGTATTCCTTTCAGGTTGTGGTACGTGGCCTTGTACGAGACGTGAAAGTAAATTTCCACCCAAGTCATAACGAAAAAATATTGTTTATTGCACCTCTCAATTGGAAAAAGAAGCAACTTTTATATTCAGACATGAAACTTGAGAACATAACATAAGATATTGTTTTCTTCTTCTTTAGAGTTAAGTTGCTGAAAAATTATACACAACCATACAGATAACAGGAATCAAATTATGTCTATGCAAGTAAATGTCTTTTGTAAGGAAGCTATTTTCAATGTATTGATGTTTTCCAATCTTCTGCAGGTTGGGAATCCTTTGAATTATGAGACGTTAAAGGAAACTATAATTCATATGCCAAATAAATATAGGAAACACGAAGATATTCCTCTAACTATCCTTGTAATAAAACCGTACAGATAACAGGAATCAAGCGGAAGAAGTTATGAGCCTTGTAGCAGCACAATGTTATATTTCATCTATTCGATTCGTTTCTTGTTTTATCTACCCACAATCTGAACAATAGTAATACTCTTTTGTTTATAATCAGTGGCTGAAAACAGCGAACTGAACGAGGTGTGGAAGGACATTATAGTCTCTACATACAGAGGGTGATGACATATACGTTAAGGTTCAAAAATAAAAACACTATCTTCTCTCAAATATTTTGCGATAACATCTATAAAAATAACAATCATTGGGGTCTAAAAATCTTGAATTTGCTTTGAGAGACACATGACATTGAGCTGTACATGAAAGAAAGTTAAGAAGGTGAGAACCCTACATTCACTCAAGTCATCTTCAGATTCATCGGTTTCATCAGGTTCGGTTTTGTCGGGTTTTCAGGTTCGGTGGGTACTGGGTCGTTCTTCACAAACAGAGCATAAGACCACACGTGTGTGTTCACTTCTAGTCGTTATCAAAGTCACTATCCGATGACACATAAATCTATCTGTGTCAACACGTGTTTTTTTTTGCTAAAAATTCATTCCTTATTATTTTAAGATCTCTTTTTTTAGAATCATAAACAATTTTCTGATTTTACTCGAAAGAAAGCACAGAAAATAACCTTTTGACATCTGACGAAGATGAATCCCAACGAATAAAAAAGAGATCCAAGTTCTATGTAGATACAGGCCTCTTTTACTCAAGACAGATGTTAAGCCAGCATTTGGATTTTGATTACTTCAACCCAACTCTTCAAGTTAAACATCATAAATATATCCTTATGTGGCTTGTAATCTTCCCCTTGGAGACTTTCATGAAGAAGATTCTTCACCTTGCATAAGCAAGTCTGGTTGTGTTGCCCATTCAGTCCACGAGCCATCATAGACTGGCACTTCGGTTTTTCCTAGCCGGTGAAGCCCCATTGCCAGGATGCAAGCAGTTACACCAGTGCCACACGAGGCCATAATAGGCTTGTTTAGTGAGATGCCTTCTTGTTCAAACCGTTTTTTCAGCTCTTCTGCTGGTAACAGTGTTTGAGAAGAATCAAACATCTGAGGAAAAGGGGCACACTTGCTTCCAGGTATATGACCGCTCCTTATTTCCTTACGGGGTTCTGGGGCAGTACCATCAAACCTGGCTTTGGCACGAGCATCTATATGTTGATAAGTCTGATCCTCCATATTGTTTTTGACCTGATCAAGTGTCGACACTAGATGTGGCTGGAACTTTGTCTGGAAGGTTATAGGACTGACAATTTGTCCTTAATAGATTTTCTCTATAGCCTCACTTGCGGCACTGGCTTTCAAAACAGCTTCACTTGGTGCACTAGATTCAACATCATAACCTGACGCACGCCATCTTGGTAGACCTTCATCGAGAACCCAAACTTTTTTATGTCCAAAAACTCGGAACATCCACCATACACGAGCTGCACTAAAGATCCCATTTCCATCATAAACAACCACTCCATCTTTGTTATCAATATCAAGAGCAGAACAACCAGCAGCAAAAGCTTCCTCAGTGGGCAACATTTATGGCAAACTAGTTGTTCGATCTGATATTCCATCCAAATCAAAAAAGAGAGAGCCAGGAATGTGAGCGACCTGATATTCTTGGATCGAATTTCTCTTCTCATCTGGCATGTACCATGAAGCATCCAAAACCTTCAAATCAGGCTCTCTAAGATTGGAATGAAGTCAATCAACAGAAACAACAGGTTCATTTGTTGATATGGATGATGTCGAGTAACTGGCTTTTGTCCCAACTCCAATAGAAGCCATGGCTCGACGTGCCCAAGTAGTTGATTTATAGGCTGTAGAAGCAGAACTTAACTGAGAGTAGAATGATCGCCTACTCAGAAGAGAAGGAGTGATCATGCGGTGACTTGAAGCCAAGAAACTTCTGGAGAAAAAGATCGAGGCCATATCACTTGGAATTCTCAATACAATGCAACTAAACACAGATGGGTTGCTTTAGAAATACGACAAATTGTTGCTGTCAGATCACTAACCAAAAAGTTTGCAACTTTGCAAGCGTTTTTATTAGTAAAGAGGATTTTGTAACGTGAAAAGGATACCATGAAGAAACCAAGAGGAAGAGAAAAAGTAATCGTGAAAAGGATTTTATGTTGTTATGACTGATAAGAGATGATTACATGTTTATATGCAAATTAAGCAGAGAATCTACATTCTTAAATTGAGGAGATTGGAAAAGATATTAACAGAGTAGTTGATATCTCAAAGTGATTGCGAAATATTCGTGATTGAGAGATATATGTGATTGATAGATATCTGTAACAGAAGCACGTGTGTGTTGGGTTGTTGGTTTACTAGACTTGTTGATGCTCTTCTCAAATATTTATTTATTTTTGGTACTGGTAATGTCATTTAGCCGTTCTAATTGAATAGCATCAGAACCAATATCACTTCTTATATGCAGCTCCTTTAAGAGCACCAAAATGGATTTGGGGGAAAACTTGTATTGTTTCACGTAAAGGCCCCTCCGAAGGGTGCTTCAAGCATTCCATCTGAGGTAGGTATTTACGGTGTAACTGTCTTCTGTTATACCCCTTGCATCGTCAATTCTTATTTGACTAAATGTCATGTGAGAAGAAATCTGAAGAGACCGATTATGCCATATTTGTGATTGATGATGATCATATTCGCCCTTAACAAACTCATTAGACAACTCAGTTTTGCTCTGTTTCAATTCACTGGTTTCGCAGATCTGAAGAGGAAAAGGAGACATAGGGCTTGCTGAAAATCATGTGCTATGGTGAACAATGATCTCATGAACCTTATCTATACAAGGTCCACATTTCAATAATCATCACATTTTTTAGTTTCTTTACGTTTACGGGTAAGTTGCTTAAACATTATACACAATCATACAGATTACCAAGCCATTGTTAACTTTCATATCAGAAGAGGAAGTGATGAGCCTTGTAACAGCACAAGGTTACATTTCATCTACTCAATTTTGTTTCTTGTTTATCCAAACAATAGTAATAGTCTTTTATTTATAATCAGTTGCTGAAAACAGCGAACTGAACAAGGTGTGGAAAGACATTCTAGACGCATATGGTGATGAATATACGTAAAGGTTAAAAAACAAAAAGAACAAAAAAAAACACTTTCCTTCAAATATTTTTTACAAAATTCACAATCATTGGGGTCTGAAAATCTTGATTTTGCTTTGAGACATACAAGACATTGAGCTGTACATGAAAAAGGGCGAGAACCCTTCATTCACCGAGCTTTCAGAGCGAGCTTGGCTAAGGAGAGAAATCGCCATAGGTTACATAAAAGGCGGTAAAAAGGTACTCTGTTTTATTACTCTGCAACAGAGATTTTAAACATCTTCCTCATCACTAACATCTATAGGTCGTTTTGAATTCACACTGTGCTGAGAGAAAAGTTTAAAGTTTAAACTTTGAATTCACACTGTGTTGAGAGAAAAGTTTATAGTTTAAACACACAAAAATATGTACATATAAACACAAACCAAATTAAGAACTAAGAGGATACAGTCACACAAAGAGTGAGCAAAGAGAGAGAAAGGACCACTTATGTAATGGCTTTATTCCAAACCTGTACGTGAGACCATCCATTCGCTTAGGAAACCGTTATTCATCTGCATGTTTGCCAAAATTAGCGATATCTTCAGGTAGCTTTGGACACTTACTGACATGTAATCTTTTACATTTAGGAAGATTCGGATAATTCCAGCAGATTTCCGTTAGTTCAGCCAATTCATATAGCGTAAGAGATTCCAGGTTCTCAAAGGGAGCAACTATATCTGGATGTACTTCGGTAAGTATACTCATTCCTTTCTCTTTATTTATTATTTCTTCTATTTTTAGTGACCATTCCACAAATAGCTTCCTTAGATTTTGAGCATATAACAGCCATGACAAATCCTTTTGCCCTTTCAAACCGCCTATATGAACATCTGAGAGGTGGTTGAAGCCTGGAGAAGTTGTAGATGGAAGAATCTCCACTGGTGAAAGCTCCCTTCTTTCTTTGCTTTTCCATTCTATCTTTATCTCTGATATGTTGCACCTGTTAATATTAAGGCATTGAAGACCTCCCAGTGCTACCGTGTTTAATATTACCAGAGGTGCTGACATATCTGTTAGGCTTAAACCTCTAATAATTCTCGCCAATCGGTCAACTCCTTGTATACTTTCCAAAATCATGGCATCCTTTATGTTTACCGTTAAAACCTTCAAGTGCTCCAAGCGTTGTAGTTCCTCCATTAATATGTCATCAACACAAACAAGGGAAGAAAATAATTTCAACACTTGCAGATTTGGTAAGGTTGTTGCTATCCCAACAAGACTCTCAAGTGAATGAGTGTACTCCAGATTCAAGTAGATTAGTTTCCTCAACTTCTTCAGACCAACTGGTAACGATTTTATCAGTGTGAGTGATAAATTGAGATATTGTAAGGAACCTAAATGAGATATTTCTTCCGGCAATACAGTAAGCGTCCAGTTTACAGAAAGATCCAAGACCACAAGTTGTGGCATAAACCGAAAGAATCCAACAGAAATATCCACCAACTTGTTATACCGGAGTAACAGGGTCGAAAGGTTGGGGCAATTAGGACTGCAAGATATCTCCTTAATCTGAGTCATCATTAAAGACATCCGTCTCAAAATCTCCCAATTGATGTCGTCCGGTATGAGACGTACATGTGCACCAGATTTCACACAAATTGTTTCTTGTTGGTTTCCAAAGTCAGACTCTACCCAAAGAGCCATCCCACGTATCACATCATGCATTTTAACTTTGGTTGTGAGTTCACACTCAATCAACAAATGTGCACGAACTAAAAAGCCAAGTATATCATAACCTTGGTTGGTACCTCCATCTTCATATCTGTTCGCATTTATAAATCCTTGGCATATCCAGTATTCTATCAACAGATCCTTATCTATTTCAAAATCTTCAGGAAACAAAGAACAATATAGGAAGCACAGTTTGACACCATCGTTTAGGCTATCGTAACTGAACTTCAAAATGGGAAGAATTCTTTCTTCCATGCCTGGAAACTCGTGGCCAGCCGAATTCAGAACACTAATTGCGTGATGCCATTCATGTACATCCTCTTTAGATGCCATGGCTTTGCCAATGACATTGAGTGCAAGTGGCAAGCCGCCTAATTTCTCAGCAACGATTCTTGCAAGTGCGGGAATATTGTGATGGCGTTTTAATGGGATTACTCCAACAGTAATTCGAAACAATTCCCATGCTTCATCTGGTGACAAACAATCAACGTTTATCTGATGGTCAGCTACCATGTAGTTGCAAACTTCCTTTGAACGAGTGGTGAAAACTATCTTCGATCCATTTTCTCGAGTTGGAACTGGAACTCCTATCTTGTTCAGATCTACTTTGCTCCAGAGATCATCCAACAACAGCACAAATTTCTTTCTATTAAGGTAATTGTTTATGAGAGAGGCTTTCTCATTTTCCGTTGCTTGTTTCCATTCATTGTCAACACGTATTCTTCCCAGAATCTGATCTTGAATGCCCTCATTCTGAAATTCTTGGGAGACCACAACCCATATCACAATATCAAATTCATTCTTCACTTCAACGAATTTGTTGTTGATACGAGTTAAGAGGGCGGTTTTGCCAACTCCCCCCATACCATGAAGACCCAAGGTTCTTCTTCCATCATTCATGAGGCTGTTCCATGCCATTTCAACCTTTGTGTCCAAACCAACCGTGGTTTGGATATACCTCTTCTCCGCCTTAGGTACAGGAATTTTCTTTGCCACCACATCAAAAACTCCTTTAGATAGAAGTTCTTTAACTTCTTCCAACCTCTTCAATACTTCTGCACCATAATTGTAGCTTGTTATGCAATTATGAGAACAATATCCAAACAGACACAATCTTTCAGTTTCAGTTGATCTAGCCTCAACCAGGTCATTGACTTGAGCTCCAACGGTTTCTACCCTTTCAAGCCATCCTTCGATTTGAGCAAGCCGTTGCAAACCTTTATCTTCTTCTATGGTAACTCTTCCTAACAGATCATCTCGTCTGTCCTTAAGTTCTCGTATAGCCGTCTGCAGAGCGTCGAGATTTGCCTCCATCATGTAAATGTAGTTTCGATCGCTAAAAAAGCAGCCACATACAAGACTGAATATTTGATTCCAGGGTATTAGATTTAGAAGCCATACCATTTTGCACAAAATTTTCAAAAAAAAAACGAGGTTACTGCCAAGATGATGCAGGAAACAAAACAAGAGAAAAAGAGAAAGAGGAATACAATTGATATCACAACAAACATCTTATTTTTCTTGGAAGCTGCCACTCTCAATAAACTAATAGAAATTGCAGTCTGACTTTTAATTTCTATTAGTTTATTGAGAGTGGCAGCTTCCAAGAAAAATAAGATGTTTGTTGTGATATCACTGCATCTGTCACCAATAATATCTTAGATTAGATTTAACCATTTTATTAAAGGTAGTAGCTTCAAGCAAAGTCAGAAGTTTGATATCCACAAAATGATATATTGAATTAGCCATAAAATACGAAGAGCATAATTCTCTTTCGACTAATGTAATCTTATGCCACTGAAGTTTCCTTTTGGTAGTCCTCACATATGTTCCTTTGATTTGATAAAAAGCAAATTCAAGAAATATATCACACACAAATCAAAGACACATGCCATCATCAAATGCAACATTCATAACATGAAACCTGTATTCACCAAATATAATTTCGTTGACTTTATTAAGGTGTTGCTGTAATTGACCAAGTACACCTGCAGACATCAAAAGAAAAGGTCACCAAATTTAATGTCACATCTTCCAGAAAATGTCTACTGTTAGTTTTAGATTTAGATGTCACTGTATCGAAACTATATAATAGAGGTGAAGAGGTATATAAGGAGACTATGATTTCACATTCTAGTAACAAAAATGTTTACAATCAAATCTCATAACGACAAATGCAGTAATTAGAAAACTGAAAAGCCAAATCAACAAGTAAACCGAACTAACAAGGCGGTTCAACAGAAAATTCTTGAACATAATCCGTTACTTCTCTGTCAAGTAACAAATGTTTCAATCGTCATATACACTAATAACTCTTCTTTGGATGAGATAACCATCAACAATTTTCAATTTATTCGATCTGGAAGAAACGAAATTGCAGATTGCAGATTCGTCAAGGCCTCCGTTACCGTCAGTCATCATTGCAGAGATTTAACAAACGATTCGCTCAACGAAATTCTCCATTAACAGTCACTAATCTGTCCACGTTGTCTTTTAGGCCGTGTTCCGTGGGCCGTTATTGGGCTCAGATTTGAAACTAAAATTGATTTAAATGGACTTAAGAGTCATATAGAGCGAACCTAACCGAATCGGATCTAAATGGGGTTGATCCGTCCATTTTAACAGCCCACAGTCCATCAAAACGCAGCGTTTCGTCCAAACGAATGAAAAAAAAAAAAACACAACCCCTAATTTTTTTGTCTGTTGTTCTCAACCCTTTCTCCTTCTAAGTCTTAAGCTAAGCTTTGGTAAAATCCTTCGGCCATGGCGCACGGAGGCTATGCCAAGAGAAGAGGTTCGGAACCAAAGCAGACAGCAGGAACTAGTCGGAGGTCGAAAGTATTGCGTGTGGAGAAGAAACCTAAAAATGTCTCTCTCAAGAATCAGATGCGTTCCGTTGAACGCTTTCTTCGTAAAGTCAGCTCCTTTTCTCTCTTTATCTATCTCAAATTAGGGTTTTATGGTCTAATCTCTGTTAAATTTCTAGCCTTTTGGGAAATCAGTTAGTGTATGTTCTATGTTGAGCTCAAGAGTTATAATGATACTTCTGGGTTGTGTTCTTATGGAGAAATTTGTTTATCTATGCTCAATTGAGAACTTGGAATAGCTTTAAATTCATGATGATGTATTGTTACTTATGCTTCTTATAGGATTTGCCTGCTGAAGTAAGAGAGTCTCTAGTAGAGAAGTTGGAAGATCTTAAGAAGCAGCAAGATGATCATACTCGTCTTGCTGTTGAACGTAAAATATTCCTCAGGAATAGAAAGATTAAGTTTTTTGGTAAGTGGCATTGGCTTTTTTTTTTATTTGGCTGTGAAACGATTTAATTAGTAACTACTCTGCCTGAAAAATTAGAACTTTTTGTTTGTTTGCTTGAATAGAACGGAGAAAGATCGAAAGGAGTATTAGACGTCTTGAGAAGCTACAACGAACTTCATCTGCTCATGTGGGAGATGCAGATATAGCTGAGCAACTCAGTAAACTTAAAGAAGACCTTGAATATGTTAGGGTAAGTTAACTTCTTTACACTGCCTTCTCTTTTTACTATATTCTCAACCCTCTGCTTGTTAGTTAAATTTCTTTAGAATGAGCCTAGCTGAAAATGTGTGTGTGTACAATTGCAGTTCTTCCCCAAAAATGAGAAGTATGTATCTTTGTTTACTGGAGGTGAGGACTCAGAAGTAGTCGAGAAGAGAGGTAAATTGCGGAAGCAGATCAAAGCCAATATTATTGTTGCTGCTGCTACTGGCAAAGATTTAGAAGGTAAACATATGATTAGTAGAGATGCTTGTTTGTTCCCATTCTCTTGGAGCTATTGAAGTATGGTAGCGAATAATGATGATTTATGTTATGGTTGTGGATAAACAGAGACGGGGAGTGAAGATGATGGTCATCTTGACCTTAGTGATGATGATTTCTTTGATAAAGGGAGTTCAAGTGATGAAGCAGACGCAGATGATGAATTGACCGATAAAAGCACAAAGTAGGCCTAGTAAATGTGGCTTTAGACGCCAATACTTGTAATTTAAGCTTACTGATAAAGAGTAGTTCTGACTCTATAATCTACAATTTCTCAGGGAGGCTGCTTCTAGTGCTTCTGGTAGAGCAACTTCTGGCTTGTCTAGTGATGAAAGGAATCAGGTATGATGAATGGTGATGTCAGTTTTTACCAAAGACATGGTTTCTATGAAAAACTCTGATTTAACAAATTTGTATTGGAATCTTGTAGAAGGAAAACTCAGCTAGGGCTTTAATGCCACCACCACAAGCAAGGTTTGAATCAAATTCTAGGAAGAATTCATATGTGCAGAGGAATGAGATGCCATCATCCTCTAGAAACACTTCAAACAGAAGAAGTGAGTCTTCATATAATGCGAGAGCTGCTGCGGCAACTTCATATAGCAGTCAGAGTAGCAACTTGAGCTCCAATTCTGATGCTCATAAACCCAAAAGGAAGAGACGTCCTAAGAAGAAGAAGCAAGAGGTCAGTTTTTACGCTCTATGAGTTTAGATTTTAGGAGAAAGATATCTTTGAATAACAAAGATCTTGTAACCATAATGTGATTCTTTCCATTGCTGTTTTTGCAGTCATGATCGGGTTCTCGGCCTCTCCAAACACTATCGGTCTGTGTGCTTGCAGCAATGGTCTCTCTACAGGGATCTAATTGAATGTTATATATAGAATTTTGGTGTGGCCATGGAAATCAGAGATACAATTAAGTGTATGTTGTTGCTTTTGGATTTTTGAGATGAAACTCAAAAAAAACTTTGGCTATAAACTCCATTTGAATCTGTCTTGGAGCTTTTACTTACAGAATTGGCCATAGATACATCTTTGATCTTCCCATGAATCAGTTTCTTCAGTTAAAATACTTGTCCTTTTATAGAAAGTTTTGAAACTTTGATTGTACGAATTAAGTATTTTTTTGAGGAAAACAAAGAAGTGATCCCAAAAAAAAAGATTGGTCAATTTCTACATTCTAAATTTAAAATTTCTTTAATTACCACTTTCATTCTGTTAATTGTTCAATTTTAATCAATATTTCCTTTCACCAAATAATTAGAGTTTTGTGTTTACATGTGTTTTGTTTTATCGTTCGAAATTATGAATATTATAAATTCATAATAATCTAAAAATCTAATTAATAAAGAATTTAATTCGTTTTATTAAAAATTAATGGCTGAAAAAAAAGAAACAGACGAAAAACTCAAAAAGATTTCTTGAATCGTGATTGAAGGAGGAGCCACCGAATGTCACAAAGTTGAAAACTCAGGAATCTCATCGGACAAGAGATCCAGTGATGTCTAATAAGATTCATTCAACACAAAGACTAAACTGAATTACAAAACAAAACAAAAAACTAGTCAAGAACTTCCCAAATAGCTCATTGATGGAATCAAATTTCAGGTGGCTTTCGTATGCCATCTTCATCTCTCTGACATTTTCGAGTTTTGTTTTTAACCATGGAGTTCTCGCCGAAAGAGTTAAACCTGATGAAGCTAAACAGCTTAGAGATGAGGTAACTTCCTCAAACAGATCTGAAGAATCTCACTCTCGATTTTGCTTTTCATCACTCTATTGCATCGGTTAGGTTTATTAGTAGTACTCTCTCTTTGTCTCCAATTTTGATTATTGGAGCAAATTTAGTAGTCTGGGATACTTAAAGTTTTGATCTTTGGAAGTTGTGATTACTCAATTGATGTTAATTATGTCGTAAAGTTAACTTCTTTAGCCTTTTGAGAAGAAAATTTAGTGGTTTTGCACAGTAACTAGCTGAGATGACTTGGCTAGGTGGTGGTTTAGCTCCTTGTTGTTCGATAATAACCTAATTTGATGGCTCTGTTTTTGATAGTAATAGATGAGTTTGATCACATTTTGAGTGTAGGTGCGTGGGATGTTTTATCATGCATTTGATGGATATATGAACAATGCGTTTCCGCTTGATGAATTGAAACCGTTATCTTGCCAAGGAGAAGATACACTTGGAGGCTATGCGTTGACTTTGGTAAACTTTTTATATTTAATCTTTGAATGTTAAGGCTCTGTGTTATGTGAAACCTGACATGGTTTTGGTGGTCTTTGTGTTAGATTGACTCGTTGGATACATTAGCTTTACTTGGTGACAAAGAGCGTTTCACTTCTTCTGTTGAATGGATTGGTAAAAATCTTCAGTTTAATATAGTGAGTAATGATTGGTTTTGGTTTCTGTAGCAAGATCAAGTTTTAATTGTGTTTTTCTCAGCTAATCCTTTCAGCTTTTATATGTAAGTCATAACCTGGCAGTGAAATTGATACCCTGATACATGACTTTTTTAACTGCAGAATAAAACTGTCTCTGTGTTTGAGACAACTATCCGAGTCCTTGGGGGTTTACTTTCTGCTCATCTAATTGCAAGTGATTATGCAACGGTACTTTTCTTCTGCTTAGCTATTTCTTTCGTCGTGATATCATCTTATACAAAAATATTTGTACATTCTTCAGCTATAAAGCATTAAATTTTTGTAACCTCTATAATGTATTAGGCCTTATGTGAGCTTATTGTGCAACTAATCTTACCTCTACTGCTTGTCTTCAAAATTCCAAAAATCTCCTTTTAATGCGGTTTTGACTATTTGCTATATAACCTTGAATTGAATGTAATCTGATGACAGGGCATGAGAATTCCATCTTATGAAAATGAATTACTAGTCTTAGCTGAGGATTTGACACGGAGAATGCTTCCTGCATTTGATACTCCTACTGGTATGCTCTTCGAGTTGTCACTCGTGATCATGCATATGAATATGCGAAAGCGGGGAATTGCATTGTCATCTTCTTCTCTTGTCCTGCAGGAATCCCATTTGGATCTGTGAATTTGATGTACGGTGTTGACAAACATGAAAGCAAGGTAAACATCTTCTTACTACTTCGTAAGTATTTAATTCATTGATCTGTGCTTTTGGCAAAGCGACTGAACAAACAAAACTTAGTTTTCCTACCTAACTTTTCTAGTTCTCAATGAGTTAAAAAGTGCTGAGATTGAACTGCTCATTATCAGCTTGTCTATCTTATCTTTTGATTTATATATTGGAACTCATGTTTAGAGGAAGTTATATCTTAGTTTTGTTTGTTCAGATAACATCAACTGCGGGTGGTGGTACTTTGTCTTTAGAGTTTGGTGTGCTTAGTCGTTTAACAAATGATCCTGGTGAGTGAAGCTATGGAGCTTTGGTATTTCATGTCTAATAATAAATCAGTTTAGCCACTGAGAAATACTTCTCTATAGCTCTCTTTATTCTCCTGTCAATTTCATTTGGATTTCCAAGAGATATAATTTTGATTTTTATGTGCTCTTACATGGTCGTCTAACTTTGTTAAAAATTGAAGTTTTCGAACAAGTTGCGAAGAATGCGGTGAGGGGACTATGGGCACGTCGTTCAAACCTCGACTTGGTTGGTGCTCACATCAATGTCTTTACAGGTGAATGGACACAGAAGGTAACACCTAGTTTCGTCCATAAACTGACAAAAGAAAAGGCTTCTGTATATGTCAGAAAAAATTAAGATTTTTGGCATACAAAATAATTGTTCTTCTTTTTTTGTCACACAAATTCTGAATAGTAGTGTCTACTTGGCAGGATGCTGGTATAGGAACAAGCATTGATTCCTTTTACGAGTACCTCCTCAAGGTTAGTAAGCAAAGCTCTTGACGAGATAATTTCGATCATTGGGATATAACACCAAGTCCTAAGTTCTTCAACTTGACCGGCACTGAGGTTTTCCTTGTTTTTTGTTTGAGTTGTTTCAGGCTTATATACTATTTGGGGATGAGGAATATTTATACATTTTTCAAGAAGCTTACAGGTCTGCAATGCAGTACCTTCATAAGGATCCTTGGTATACTTTCGCAATCTTTTGTTTATTAGAAACATGAACAAGCAATTCCTTTGTTTGGACTTATTGTTTTTTCTAGTTTTGTCCTAGGTATGTTGAGGTCAATATGGATTCTGCAGCTATTGTCTGGCCAGTATTTAACAGCCTTCAAGCTTTCTGGCCAGGACTTCAGGTAAAAAAAGTGATTGTATTTTTTAACAAATTGCTAAATATTCTCAGCCTCGGAAATTAAACTATGCTGTTTCGGTATCTGTGTTTCGCTCTCAAAAGGTCTTAGCTGGAGATGTTGATCCGGCAATTAGAACTCACACTGCCTTCTTTAGTGTTTGGAAACGATACGGCTTCACCCCTGAGGGTTTTAACCTTGCTACACTTAGTGTCCAGGTACTCCATCTTGATTCAAGTTTCTCAGTGACAGCTTTTTTCGTTTATAAGGTTTCATTTTCTGACGGCATTGTAATATTACAACTTCATAGCTATTCTTCATTTTACTTACAGTATGGACAAAAGAGTTACCCCCTAAGGCCGGAATTAATCGAGAGCACATATTGGTTGTACAAAGCTACCAGAGATCCTAGGTCACCAATTTAATTAGATAGCAATTTTTTCAGTTCTTTTTCCAAAGATAATTACACTACTGAATTGCTATACAAATTACTCGTGGACAGGTATCTTGATGCAGGACGCGACTTTGTGGCCAGTTTGCAATATGGAGCAAAATGTCCTTGCGGTTATTGTCACATCACAGATGTAGAACTTCATAAACAAGAAGATCATATGGAGAGCTTCTTCCTCGCAGAAACCGTATATAAAAAAAAAAAAACTATTTCTCAAATATGCTTTTACTTACTTACCTTAAAGCCTTGACTTGTTTTTGCATTTCACAAATATTTCAGGTAAAGTACTTATGGCTACTCTTTGACTTAGCTGTTGACTCAGATAACCTCGTCGACAATGGCCCTTACAAGTACATAATCTTTCCCCACATTAACCTCTTGCTTTTCACAATTACTGTAACATTTCACTGATCTTGTTAATCTTCAGGTACATCTTTAGCACTGAAGGTCATTTTTTACCATTAACACCACAAATATCTCTAGCTCGAGAACATTGCTTGTACTTTGGTGGATATTGTCGAAGCAATTCCACAAAACCAGAACAAGAAGTCCTTGAAGAAGAGAGTAATAATAACCATGATCGCAGTAACATCTATCCTTACCACGAGTCGTTTCCAGTTACCGGTTTGATAAAGGTCAGTAAAAAACAAAAGATTGTTTCTTTCTTTCTTTCTTTCTTTCTTTCAGATTCGATACAACGAATGCAACAAAGTCAGTTACTTTAGGGTTTTGAATCAACTTCCTCTGTTTTGGGTTTTGTAGGGTTTATGCCCAGGACTAACACATGCTCAGAAATACGGTTTCTTCTATGCTCTACCGGAGAAGACAGAACGTGAAGATGTTAACCAAGCTAAACAGGAAACCACGAGCAATTCGATTGTATTGATCTCGGATCAAACAGTGGCAAAGAGACCACAACAGGTTGATAAAGAAGAAGAAAAAGGATTTACTTCTCAGTCTGAACCAATTATGACTATCTCTGGTGGTAGTAGCAACGACCAAACCGGTCAAGAGCTAACCTTATTAGAGTCAGAAACTGATGATCAAAGATTATACTCTTCTTAACTTTCTCTTAATGTTCCAGAAACAAGATTACAAGAACTTTATTTAGGAATACAAAAGTAAAGTTCTTGACTTTTAAAACAAAAATTTTG
This sequence comes from Cardamine occulta, assembly GCA_028015245.1. Lineage (NCBI taxonomy): Eukaryota > Viridiplantae > Streptophyta > Magnoliopsida > Brassicales > Brassicaceae > Cardamine > Cardamine occulta. Next base: position 4,478,754 of record CM051382.1, read on the forward strand.
ACTTTATAATCATTTTGCATCAAAATCATTAGGTTCAAATGTAAAAAGTAAAAACTAGTAAATTGTTGGGAGCAAAAGAGGAAGTTTCTTCAAGAGACAAGATCCATTATACAATGAAACTGTACCATATTTTAAAAAGAGATTCTGATTCCAAGTCTCTTAGTTTTGGTATTATTTAAACTTATAGTGGAGACAAATTAGCACAGTTGTTAGATTTACTTGTTTAAGGTGTGGGGGACCAAAGTAACACTAGGAATCAAATTCATATAAAGATAATATATAAAATTTTACAAAGTCCCAAAAGTATTCTCACTGCTCGATTAGATTTCTTATTTGTTTAATTTATATCTCTCTTGGTTAAAAGAAATTAGAATCCAATGAATTTGCTAAAAAGCAGGGGTGTCTTTTTTTTTTGGCAATAAACCAGCTTTGGTTGATCTGTCTTTGTTTTGTTTATCTGCAAGTTAGGTTAATATTCATTGATGGATTGTTCCTTATGTGGATTATCTTAATATGTTGTTTGAATGTTTGATGATTTCTTATGGCTCTAGTTTTGTAAATTCTTGATTTTATGCATTTTTGTTAAACATAGATCTTAATTTGAAGCAAATTGAAGAGAACCATAACAAAATGGTTACCCTATTACAAAAAAAAATTAAAATCAAATATGTTCGATGAGAACATTACAACAACAAAAAAAAAAAACCAAACATAATGTTCATAGTAATACTTTCAATAGCACACAACATATATATCCCTTTTCTTGATACAAAACAGAGTTACAACTAAAGTTTAGATTTAGATTTTTCCTCACACTTATGCTTAACACCATTTTAAGCATCTCTCTGTTACATTTTGTTACCATCAGAATCAAGAACACCACAACAAAGTGAAGTTTTTTTTTACCGATAAGGTAAGAAATTCTCAGGTATGTTTCGAAAACCCAAGCAGTTTCAGAGCTTTTTTTCTTCTCTGTTTCAAAACAGAGCAAACAAAAAAACTCTGTTTTTGAATCTTTCTCTTTTGATCTTTATCCCAATTAGGGTTTCTCAAACACCACAACCTAAACCTTTAGCTTCTGATCCTTTCATAATCCTTAACCTCTTACAAGACGATACAAACATCCTGAAACAACAACAACAATAACATCATAAATACATAAACAAGATTTAGTTTTAAAGTTCTTAATTTGACGAGAAATGAATGAAAATGTTAACTTACTCCCAAGGAACATCTCCAACAAGCATCCAATCACCATCTTTGTCTTCATAAGTAGGTACAAAGTCTGAACCTTTATATCCTTCTCTTTCAAAATATTCTCCCACAGAGAATTTAAACATGTTTTCAAGTGATTTCATCAATTCTGGATATTGTTTATACATCGTTAGATCTATCTTCCTTAGATATGGAGCACCATCCATACTTACTTTCACATAGTTTCCTTGACCTTCAGATTCATTCTTCTTTGTTTGAATATTATTCTTTCTGTAAGATCTAACTGGTGGCCATCCAACAATCTGAGCCCTAAAAAACAAGAAATTGCATAGATTAGGTCAGATCCACAAATCAAGACACATTTTGAAACAAGTTTTTGATTAAAGAAAAGCTTACTTTGGAGGAGACGCGGTTTCAGTTTCGGTTTTTCCAGTGGATTCAATATCTTTCTCAGTATCATTAGGTAATGCTCTTTTGTTGCTTTTACCACAAGAAACCTTTTCTTCCGTCCCAGGTAATCCCAATCTTAGCTCTGTTGCCTTAAGGTTAACAAGCTCATCATCATAAACACCAACTTTTTCCATTTCTTAGATCAATTAATCTTCAAAGAAAGACTTATTGTGTTGCCAAGAGAGAAAGAGAGAGACTTGTTGTCTAAGAGAAAGAGAAATTTTGCAATGCTCTTGTGTTGTCTATAGAAAGAGAGAGACTTGTTGATGAGACAGAGGCTTTGTGAATAAGAGCGTTTTTATAGGAATTAAAAGTTGCTTTTGGTAATTTAGAAAATAAGGGTTTAAAAACTTGAATTAAGGACAAAGGCAAAAGCTAAAGCTGTCGGGTAGTAAACAGTAGCAGCAACTTTGAGGCAAAGTGTGTCCCATCATTTTGGGGACATTTGTGGGACATTTTCATCTTCAATACAAAGATACTTTCTTTTGATCTTTATGAACGGTTCAGATTCATTTCCTTTGTAACCCTATTTCAAGGAAATGGGGTAGAGTATGGTACACTCATGTGCAGAATATAAAAACCTTTTTCTCTTTGGTTAAGCATTGAGTTTTGTAGGGTAAGCATTACATGTGGTCTGCCATATGCATATGTCACATTTCCTTCTCTCTTGAAGCCAAGAACTAACCCTTTCTTCTATTTGTGGTTCTTGTTATATCAAGATTAGATCATCCTAGTCAATTGAGTTGAAACTCTAGCTGTCTTAGGTCAAACAAATTTATAGTTTTTTTTTTTTTGTGTTTTTTGAAGATAAGATTTTAAGGAGTTTTTATATTGACTTTTTTTTATACCAAGTTTTTTTTTTAACTTTTGAGTGGAAATTTTGTTGATTGTTCTCTTGTTAATGGAAACAACCACCTGGATACTTATTATACGGGACATGAAAAATAATCCTAACTTAATTTGTCTATCTGTCTCTATGAAACTTCATATATATGAAGCAAGAAACAAACTGACAAGAACTTATCAAAAAAATAAAAGCAAACTGACAAGAAATCTTCCCAAAAGGTTTTGTCTTTTGACAGTTAATTATCTATGGGGTCTTGTGGTTTTGGGTTTTGATTTCTCTCTGTCTTTGTTCATATTACAGCAAGGCAGTTTCTGTAGTTGTCATGGTTTAGTGAACCAAAACTAAACCAAACATAATCGAATTTTCGCATGAACCTGATTTGAAAACAAATGGACAAATGGTCAGGACTATTTTTTATTATGTGCAAGTGGTGCATTAGAATAGAGCCTCGATTTTAAAGTTTTTTTTCCCTTCGTAGAAGAAAATTTTAAACATTTATTTATATAACTTGGGGGATTTTGTAGAAGCACATCTAATTTACGTAGTAAAAGATTTTGTACATGGTCGTAAGAAAAAAAATGTACATACTTCCAAATAATTTTGTAACCGTGTTTAGTACTTGACTATGATTTTATGGATTACGATATTTAGGAAGTGGACATTTTGGAGTTTTTTTGTTTTATCAGAATTTGGAACACAAAGAAGAATTCTAAAGGTACAGAATTGGTGTGGTATTTATTATACACGGCAAACGACAGAACATAAGTATGGGTTTGAATTGAAATGTGAAACTGTGGTTTCGTTGTGTGGTGTGTAAGATTTTAAGTTCATTACTAGAAATAAATACCGAAAATGAAATCTATCTAAAACAAACTTGTTAATGGCATTCTCTCTCGTTTGGTTTCGTGGTCATAATTGGAAAATTCAATTACTTAGAATCTACATAAATTTTAAAAGGTTGTGATATATATGAGAATATATGATGTTGGATTGATCCACCGTTCGAATCAATCAATGATATAAAACAGGTACGCATGATGATGCGTTTACATCATCATAACTTAGTAGGTGGGCAATATGAAATCCATCACATGCACGATGCTCATTTGTTGTAACCTAACCCAACAATGCAACCAATTTCCAGATATATATTCCCATTTTTTTGTGAATATATTTGGAAATCTATAATCTTTTCATTTCTGAAGTATATACATTAAAACCTCTATAAATGAATATTGACGGAAATTCTAATGTGTTATTAATTTGCCTATAAACTAATAAATATAAAAAGATTTTCTTTAGTTGTTTTATCATTTAAGATTTTATCTTAAAATTTTAAGAAATATGAATTAAGACAATTTTGTTTAAAGAAATTTAATATTTTGGATGCTATAAAGTTTGTAATTTGGACTTAAACATTTAATATATCTTTTTTAAAATGTGACGATAAATAACAAAAATATGGATGAATTCACTTATGCAAATGATAAGATAAACTCAAATTTATAATTAATGAACTCAGTTTACGCATTTTAACAACTTATAAGACTATTAAAATAAAAATGATGCATATTTTATCGTCGTTAAAACACCAAAATTTGTGCTAAAAGTTTTAAGATGATGTGATTTTTTTATTTTTTTAAATGCTAACAATTTCTCTATGTTTATATAAACCATCAGGGATATCATAACTTGGACCAAAATTATAATCTTCAGGGATATCATAACTTGGACCAAGTTCTAAAATTTTTATATAGCCTACAAATCTCATAGATATTTTTAAAAGAGGTTTTTACTAGGGTTTTCTGCTAAAAAACCATTGAACTTATTAAATTTTACAAGAATGACACTCAACTTAAAACTTTGCAAATTAAACTAGTGAAGTTGACGTGGCACCGCTATATAGCCACAACGTGTATCGTTGATGTGGCATCATCCATTTCTGTTAAGAGACTAACAGCAGCGTCAAAACGACGTCGTTTTAGAAAAATTACTCGCTGTTTTTTGTTAGGGAAAACAACATGATTTTGTTGTTGTTTTGATCAAAACAACATAATTTTTTTAATCAAAATAACCATTTATATTTGCATTTAAACCGGATTAGATCTGACTAAATTTAGAAACTGAAGATCAACACTTTTAATTCGCCAAATAAATTTGAGATGTTAATATTCACGTTAAAATAAACAAAATTTTGTTTAGCTAGTCATGTTAAAAGTCAACCCATGTTCAAAGCTCTGGAAATGCTCGACGAAGTAATGATTTGAAAACAAGAATCTGGAAAATCAGAACAATGCCAAAAATAAAACTGTTTCTGTGGAGAACTCTTTCTAGTGCTTTGGCGGTTGCTGAAGGTTTAATCACACATGGTATACAAGCGAACCCAATGTGTCAAATATGCAAGATTAGCCGAGAATCGATAAGCCTTGTCTTATTTGAATGTGTGGAGGCAAGGAAGGTGTGGAGTAAATCAAATATAGCCATTAATGTTCAAGGTTTGGATGCTACGGTTGAGGGATATTTTACAAAACTCTTTCATATCTTGGGATCAAATATGGTGGAAGATAAGTACCGTAAAGCAATACCGTGGATGTTATGGGGGATCTGGAAGCAGAGGAATGCAAGGTTGTATGCAGGGGGCCAATGTGATGCTAACATCATAATTGCTAAAGCTTTAGAAGATTCAAAAGAGTGGTGTAAGCTTCAAGAAGAACCTGTCGCTGAGGATGGATTGAGACAACAGGGAGATACGAGGGAAAAGAAGTGGTTGAAACCCCCAGTTGGGATTTTTAAGTGTAATGTGAATGCTTAATGGAGGAATTTTGCTCAGATGTGTGAAGGGTCATGGCTGGTAAGAGATCATACAGGAGCAGTTTGCTTCCATGCGAGACGTATTCCTACCGGCACAAGATAAATTAACAGCATAGATCAGATGTTTAATATGGGCTGTAGAGAGTTTGAAGGATTTGAGGTTGGAGAATGTCGAGTTGTGGATGGACTGCAACCTGGCAGTGGAGGCACTAAACAACCCGAAGAAGTGGCCCCGGTTCCACACTTATTTGGATAGGTTTCAACGTCTTCGATCTCGTTTCCATAGTTGTGAAGTTAAAGCATCCCTGGTAACAGCAAATATGGCTGCTCGAAAGATTGCAAATAGCGTTACTAAGGACGGTCATCTGCGTTCTTATCTCGCTTTGGGAGGACCAGTTTGGCTTCATAGAGTTATCAAAGAAGATCGAACTTTGTAACTTAATTATTTTTGCCTTGCTTGTACTCTGTTTCTGAGTCATTATTCTCCGTTGGGGGCAGGCGTGTCAATTTGAGTCTTTACCCGCTGGTCCCACCCCATTAGACCCGCTTCGGGGCGGGTTCTAATCAATTTTTTTTTTTTGAAATCGTGGGTGCGGGTCGAAGCATTTTTTGCGGGGCGGATGCGGGTCGAAGCATTTTGACATGCGGGTTTGCGGGTACACGCTTTAAAAAAAAAAAATTTATTAATATTATTATTATTTTATAAAATTTAGTAGTTAAAATTTTAAAATATAATAAATATATATATATATATATTTTTTTTTTTCTAAAATTTTTTTTAAAATTAAGAATTTATGTTTTTAATACTAAAATTTTATTAATAAATATTATTTTTAATAAAACTATAAAAATTGAATTTTTTAATTATTATTTCAAATTTTGTGGGTTATCCGCGGGTACCCACAAATTTAAACGGAATGGGTGCGGGTTCATTATTTTTATTTGGCGGGTCGCAGATTGCGAATTGATGCAGATTAAAAAAAATTTTAACCCGTTTTGGGGCGGGTTGGATCCGCTTGACAGACCTAGTTGGGGGAGATGGGTTCTGTTTTTGTTTTGTTCCTTGTATCACTGTTATGGTGAGGTACTCATTTCAGCGTTAAAAAAAAAAGCAAAGATCTATTTGAACAAATCACAAAATTGTCCAAACTAAATCCAAAACGTTTGTTCATTAGATCTAGAGATCAATCTACATTTTTAAATCCTCTACTTCTTCCTTTAAAACTGTTTCGTCTTCCTCGGCCGACTGCAAACGTTTCTCCGTCGTCGGTGATGGCTCCGTCACGCCCACTAGAATCTTCCCAGAAGTCTCAAGCGTTTCTTGTCCTTACTTGAACATCGAGGTCCTCCAGACGTTTAATGAATGTGATCGACAGAGACAATCAGACAACGATAGAGCTTGTCTCTTGTTGCTATTTTGAAATCCCTGTTCGTAATGCTTCTGGATTTGTTAACTCGAACGTGAAAATTTAACCATCTCAATTCCACCATCTCAGATCCCGATTCGAAACCCTTGAAGCTATCGCCACTGAAATATATCAACTCGGAGATTTTAAAAACTAATTTGAGAAGCCTCGCGAGATCCAGCTGCTCTAAAGAGTCCATCGGAAATAAATTTGGGAAGTTCGAGATCCAGAAAGTTCATTATCATTAGATTTAATTAGCTCACAAATCTTGTTCTCAATTTCTAATTTTAATTTTATCTCCAAATTAATTTTCTTTAAACCTAATTTAATATGATCTGAAAATCATGTTGTTTTTGGCCACCTAAAACAACAAGCTTTCTAAGAAGCAACAATTAAGACATTGTGTTGTTCTCGATTTTCAAAAACGACGTTGTTTTGATGGTACCGTTAGTCTATTAACAAAAATGGACGGTGCCATATCTAGAGGTATCAAAATGGACTATTCATGTCTATTTTGATCCGTCTAATATTATCCATTTCGATTGTGGACAAAATACTATCCGTGTCCATTAACATATGTGCCCATTAAAGTTCGAACTCATTAACGCCCATGCTAAATAGACTGTCCGTGAGCTGTCAATAGACCAATTTTTACACAAATCAATAAATATATATATATATATATATATTTTTTGGCAAAAATCAATAAATGTCTTAAAACTTCAAATACAAATGTATTGAACTTCAAATACAAAATTGAATACAAATGTCTTAAACTTCAAATACAAATGTCTTAAATTTCAAATACAAACTTGAATACAAATGTCTTAAACTTTAAATATAAACTTGAATACAAATGTTTTGACAGTGCCATTAGTCTATTAACAAAAATGGACTCTATCATGTCGATGATACATGTTATGATTATATAGCAGTGACATGTGAACTTCACTAGTTTAATTTACAAAATTTTAAGTTGAATGTTATTTTTACAAAATTTAATAAGTTTCATTGATTTTTTTATTACATCACACGATTCACACATATGACATATGTATACTTATTATTATTATTTTTTTGAGAAATAAAAATTTAACATAACACAAAAGCAATAGTAATCTTATCTCGTTGAACGTGTGACTATGACCTGTGAGTTTGCGACCGTGTGGCCAGCCGGCTGGGTGCAATATGAATGCTCATGGGTGAAAATATGGGTCCCAATGAGAGACACGTACATGTGAAATCCACGAGGCAGGGTGGGTCCTAAACTTGATTGGTTTCTGAATGTAATCTATAACTCTCTCTTTTTTTTTTCCTACCAAAACTCCATACTTGTTATCAACGTTAATTTTTATTTCTTATCTAATAAAATCATTACAAGGAATTTCTCTAAAATTATATTCCTTTGAATTAATTTTATCAAATGATAAAAATCCACCTATTTTGATTTGTATAAGCTTAATTAGTAATCCAAATCACATTTATCATACATTACTAAAATTTACTCCATTCTAAAATAAATATCGCTTTATTTCTTAACATTTTGTTTACAGATACAAAAGTTTTATTTCATATTTCTAACAAAATTTTATTTTATTTTTATACTTATTAATTTAACTTATTATTTTTAAAAAAACATGACTTATGATTAACTAATCGAAAATCAACATTTTAGTTTTGCATGTGGAATTGCATTGAATCAGATAATTTGTGATGTTTACTAAAATGTTAAAATTTTCTGGATCGAAAATGTCAAAATATATAAGAAAGAACATTCAAACGGCTATACTCGAGAAAGATTGCTACATTCAATCTTAATTACAAGATGAATTAGTAAAGTTATTTCGACACAACTTTAGATTACTTTGTTGCTGCAGCATAAGCGGATGCTAGGCTCTTAGCCCATTTAGCATAAAAGCCGACTCAAATAACAAGGCCCACTCTTCTGACGCTACGTAGAAGATACATAAAAAAAAACATCGACTTAACTAACTTTCTCCTTTCCCGTCACCCGAAAACTTTCCTGCAACAGTCACAAGAAGGATTTTCACACGACCAATATGTTACTCGAGAGCTTGTAGTTTGAGTTACAACTCTTTATCTTAACCATAGAACAGAGTAGAACTAAAGAGATTTGCCTCACCTTTTAAAGCTGGAGTTTCTTTTTCGGCTTCTGCGAAAAAGCTTTTCGCTTTGTATGCAACTTCCGCTTCAAGAACTGCCTCCAGCATCAAATCAGATCCTCTTGCACTCTCTGCAACCAAAAGATTTGGCGTGAGCAACTTCGGTTTCTAAACTCGAGCTTTTAAATTACAGTCCAGAAACTTTCTACCTTTGCGATGAGGGAGCAACTTAGCCATCTCAGCTGATACAGGAAGAACAGGTAAGTGACCTGAATCACTACTTAGAGTGTCAGTTTTCCCACTGACCGTCTCAGATAATCGTGCAAATGTTGTTGCTTGAGCGTGTAGGTTAACCGAAGATGACGACAACGAGCCACTATATTCTTGAGCCTTTCAAGAACATAACAAAAGTAGAGTATGAATGACACAATTATATAAAAACAAAGAGAGAATAAGAATGATAATAAACATTAAAAAGACCTTTGTATAATGATCTACAGGCGTCTCTTTTTCTTCGACATTAACCGATGTAACATTCCCTACAATACAACAGAACCATATAAGAAACAACAAGCAAGAAAAGTAGTGATTTTAAGTGGTTTATATACCATTGGTACTTGGACTAGGTTGTGGAGGATGATTGTCTACTCTTCGAGTCAAAGGACTTGAATCAAATAGAGAAAATCTTGCTCCATGGCTAATCGCGTCTACTTGTGCTCGTAAATCTTGAACTTCTTTCGATATCTAAACAATAATATGAAGATATTAAGTAACATCACAACACTTGACTACACATTTTGAAACTAATTTAGCTACCAAACCATTCAAATTCACTACACAAATCCCTTTTGATTCAAGATTAATGTAATCACAACACTTGACTACACATTTTGAAACTAATGCTTAAACAAAATTAACTACCAAACAATTCAAATTCCCTATACAAATCCCTTTTTGATTCAAGATTAATGTAATGTTGAGATTTGAATTGTAAATTCAAGAAAGAAGAAGAAGAACCTCTTGCATTTGAGGTTGTTTCATGACACCATCTATGTGACCACGAGCCATATTAATGTAGCCAATGGCTCGTCCGAATAATCTTCCTCCAGCTCTAGCTATGATCGGAAGATCCTTAGGCCCTGGGAAAAATCGAATTTCACAGAATCAAAATTAAGTATCGATTAAAAAACTCAAATCATTCGATAATAGCAAATTATATAAATCTCCTGAGAAATTTGATAGAAGGATACAAAGATTGAAGCTGGTATTGAAGAGACGAACCTACAACAGCAGCTGTGGCGCCGATGATGAGTAACATCTCGCCGGAAGAGAGACCAAGCATTGCTTCCTTCTCCGGCGGGTTTCTCCTCCGTTCTTCTCCTCGCCGTCGCAGTGAAGAGATTTTCCCGATTATTCCTCAAAATGTCTGATTGGGCTTTCGTTATTTGGGTCGTAAAGCCCATTTATTGATATTTAAAAACGAATGGGAAAATTGAAAAATAGACCCTCAAACTTTTTATTTTCTGAACATTTACAATATACATTGCAAATCGAACTTCTAAAAATCTAAGACAACTCACAATATACATTGCAAATCGAATAATTTTTGTTTTGTATTCACATGTTTGATGTTTCTCAACAAAATTTAAAATAACAAAAAACCACATACATATTTATCAGTGTTCAAAAAAGCGGGCTAGGCGGCGTTTAGGCTGCTAGACGCTCCTAGCCCGCTTGAACTTTATGAAAATCAGTTATATTAGGTGGACGGTTAAATTTGGTGGATTATATGGTTATTAAGTCATCATTAAGCGGGTTAGGCGGGATAGATGAATTTAATAAATATATCAAAATATTTTTTTTAATATTTTATTTTAATAAATACTTAAAATTACATTAAAACTTCTTATTTAAAATTTAAGAATACATTTTTATCCGTCTTTAGAAATTTTAAAATAAAAAATAGGATTATTCTTTTTCCAAAATTAAAACAATTATGACTCATCATTTTCAAAACAAAAAAAAACGATGAATTTTAAATTCAAACATAAAAATTTATTTAATGTGAAAATAGAAGTTAATCTATTATATAATTTTATTATGTTATATTATAGTTTGTTAATATATATTTTATATATAGTTTTATTCCAAAATCATCTAAAATCCTTTAGGCTCCAATTAAAGGTTCTAGGCACTAAGGGGAGGTCAGCTAATTTATAGTGAAAATATATACGATTTTGTAATTATTGTTTTTTAGCAAATGTATATCTTTCAAGTCTCCACAACAAATAGTTTTTTTTTTATATTTTTTGGTAAAATATATAGTTTTTTTGGTAAATATAGATACAAAAAATATCCTTGGAACGAATCTACTTCTCATTGACAGTCTCTGAAAGCGAAGTACAAGAATGTTTTTGATTCTACACCGGCCGGGAAAATCCTAAAAAAAACTCCGGTGAAATCATTTTCCTCCGATTTCTCTTTCATTTCCTCCGACAAACCAAAACAAACTTAATCTGAAGAAATTTCCCAATTCTTTTAGAGATCCATGAGTTCGGATTTGAAAATCCTCAACCACTAAATCGAAGATCTGATCATGGATTTCTTAGAATTAGAAGCGATCGAAGGATTAAGATGGTCATGGAACTCATGGCCAACTACAAAATCCGATTGCAAATCTCTAGTTGTTCCATTAAGTATCATGTATACTCCATTGATGCAGTTCTCTGAGCTTCCAACGATTCCTTATGATCCATTGATTTGTTCTCGATGTGGAGCTGTGTTAAACCCTTACGCTCGTGTTGATTATCAATCACGAATCTGGTCTTGTCCCTTTTGTTTTCACAAAAACCCTTTCCCTCGATCTTATTCTGGAATCACTGAAACTAATCTCCCAGCGGAGCTTTTTCCGACTTATAGCGCCGTTGAATACTCTCCGTCGCGTAAATCCACGGCGGTGACGACTCCGACGGCTTCTGCTGCGAGCTGGAGTAATGGATTAAGTAGTCAAGGGATGCAACAGTTGAGTTCGAATTCGTCTTTTTCGTCTCTTGCTTCTTCTACTGTTGGAGGTGGAGGAGGTGGTGTGATTGGTGAGCTTGGACCTGCGTTTGTGTTTGTTGTTGATGTATCTATGGTTGAAGAAGAGTTAAGGGCTTTGAAAAGTGAGGTTTTGTTAGTGATTGAGCAGTTGCCTGAGAATTCATTGGTGGCTTTGATTACTTTTGATTCTATGGTTAGGGTTTATGATTTGGGGTTTTCTGATTGCTCTAAAGTTGTTGTTTTTCATGGCGAGCGTGATCTTTCTCCAGATAAGGTAAAACCTTTGATTTGAGACTCTGCTTAACGTTTTAGCATAAATGGTGGAATTTGATTTAATCTGACCTCTCTCAAATGTAATCGTTTAGTTAGATACAATAGTAGGATGCACAAGTTTGAAAATCACCTATTATGATTAGTGTTTAATCTCATAATTTGATGACTAGAAGTGTTTTGGATTGTTCATGTTTAGTTGGTTGCTATTGTGATTTGAGGCTTTTTGTGTAAAACCTTGATTTGGAACTCTGCTTAACGTTTCTTGTACAAATGGTGGGATTTGATTTAGTTAGATACAATTCATTTAGTTGATTGTGTTCTTAATCTTCTGATTAGTATTTTAATCACTTAGTTTGATGACGATAAGTGTGTTGAATTGTTCATGCGTAGTGATTTGAACCTCTATGTGTTAAACAAATACTCTTTTAGGCTTGTTCGTCTTCTTGTGCTTCATTAGATTTTTCTGCTTAGCTGTGTTGAATTTTGACAAAGTTTCTTTCTTTTTTCATGGAAAATTTTCATCAGATTCAACAATTTTTGGGACTTGGATATACAAAGCAGCTTCATCATGGGAAGATGTCAGCGATTCGGAAGCAGAGTTTCTTGCTACCGTTGGGGGAATGTGAGTTTAACATAACATCTGCTTTTGATGAAGTTGTTCCATTGGTTGAGGTCAAACCTGGTCATCGACCTCATAGGTCAACCGGTGTTGCGATCTCAGTAGCATTGGGACTGCTCGAGGGATGTTCTGTAACCATGGGTTCTCGGATTATGGTTTTCACATCAGGGCCTGCAACAAGAGGCCCTGGGATCATCGTGGACTCAGATTTAAACCATTCAATCAGAACCCACAGAGATATTATCACTCGTCAAGTGTCTTATTACAACAAATCTTGTGGGTTTTATAAGAAACTAGCTAAGAGACTCTGCGATTCATCCGCTGCTCTCGATGTGTTTGCTTGCTCTCTTGACCAAGTTGGAGCAGCTGAGCTCAGACACGCAGTGGAGGTGTCTGGTGGATTTCTCTTAGTAGGAGAGACCTTTGAATCCGAGCAATTCAAAAAATGTCTGAGACATATATTCAGCCGTGATGCAGATGGGAACTTGAATATGTACTTTGATGTGTCTTTAGAAGTTGTGATGACTAAGGATATGAGAATATGCGGTGCGCTCGGTCCGGTTGTGTCACTAAGACGGAAGAACGATATAGTGAGCGAAACAGAGATAGGTGAAGGTGGAACTTATATGTGGAAAACGAGCACTGTCACAAATAAGACATGTGTGTCCTTCTTCTTCCATGTAAATAACGAACAGAATCGAAAACCGCAGCCTGGTTCTGCGTTCTTCATTCAGTTCATTGCTCGGTATCGGTATGGAAATGGTGGAATAAGGAAACGGGTTACTACGGTTGCTAGAAGATGGGCTGCTGGAAAATCGCTGGAAATATCGTCGGGTTTCGATCAAGAAACAGCGGCTTCAGTTATGGCACGGCTTGCGATTAACCGAGCAGAGGAGTCCTACGCTAGAGATGTTATTGAATGGTTAGATGACGGTTTAATCCGCTTTGCTTCACGGTTCGGAGATTATATTCAAGAAACTCCATCTTCTTTTAGGTTGACTCCAAACTTCTCTCTTTATCCTCAGTTCATGTTCTATCTACGAAGATCACAGTTTCTTGACTTCTTCAACAATTCCCCTGATGAGACTGGTTTTTTCCGGTTAATGTTAAACCGAGAAGGAGTGGTAAACTCAATCATCATGATTCAACCAACACTTCTCCGGTATTCATTCGACGGACCGCCGGTTCCAGTCCTTCTCGATATCCGGTCAATTACTCCAGACGCGATTTTGCTATTCGATTCATACTTCTACGTTGTTATCCACCACGGATCAAAGATCGCCCAATGGAGAAAACTCGAGTATCACAAAGACCCAAACCACGATACTTTCCGAAACCTTTTAGAAGCACCTGAAATCGATGTGGTGCAGTTAGTGAGTGATCGGATCCCAATGCCACGAATTGTGCGGTGTGACCAACACGGTAGCCAAGCTCGGTTTCTTCTAGCTAAGCTCAATCCTTCGGTGACTCAAAAATCAGATCAAACCGGTGGTTCAGATATTGTTCTCACTGATGATTTGTGTCTACAAGATTTCCTCGATGATTTGCAATCTCTGGCAGTGAAAAACTGAGAAATGTGACAACAAACCAGTAAATTGGTTCGGTTTTATACCGGTACAGGTAACAGTTTTTTGACTAACTGGTTTTACAAACGATTACTATAGTTATTTAGTCATCAATCAACTATACCGGTTACTGTCAGGTTGTTCTGAATCTTTTGGATAGAAATAGAATTCGATATGTTTGATTTGGTTTTGGACCTGATTGATTATATAGAAAAGGTTTTGATCTTGTAAACCAACTGTGCAATACCCAACGAACTGGGTCAGTTCATTTTTCATTTTTTACATAGAAAATGTTACAAGCCAAAGATGCAAATGTGAACTCACAGAGTTGCTTCGACACGTATTTTCTTGTTTATCCTCTCTGTTCTTACTTTTTCTTTCCTCTGAATAGAGTTCTCCAGCTTCTTCGCTGCCTTTATCAGATTCAACAATGGTGAACTGAGATGAGCTCAAGAACAGCTCAAGAAGAAGAAGAGAGAAGAAGAAGATAGATGAAAAATATCTCGTTTCTTCAACTTAATTCTGTAAACTGTATATTACATTTACTTATATCACTAATCACTCATTAACGTCTAACAGAGTTCGTTAACTAAGCTAACTAACCAAACTAACAGTCAACGTTAAGTCAACGTCATCTCTGATAGGCCCCCTCAAATCTTTAATCTGAAACTGGTGGAGACAGAAGAAGATAAAGACTTGATGTTGACATTCGATTCAGAAGAGAATGAAACAAGCTTGGACCCAATGGTTTGGTGAAAATATCTGCCAATTGGTTCTGTGAAGCAACATGAAAGGTAGTAAGAAACCCGTTCTTCAGCTGATCTCGAATAGTATGACAGTCCACCTCGATGTGCTTCGTTCGTTCGTGAAACACAGGGTTCGAAGCAATATGCAGAGCAGACTTGTTATCGCAATAAAGTCTGGCTGGAGCTGTGAGAGTTACCTGTAGATCTTTAAGAAGCATATTAATCCATAACAATTCACATGTTGCATGAGCCATTGCCCGATACTCAGCCTCAGTACTACTTCTGCTCACAACATCCTGTTTCTTGGATTTCCAGGATATAAGAGAGTGTCCGAAGAAAACACAATATCCTGAAACAGATCGGCGTGAGTCTGGACACAATGCATAATCAGCATCAGCAAAAGCACTCAGATCAAGTTTAGAAGCAGAGGGAAACATCAAACCTTGACCTGGATTAGATTTCAAATATCGAACAATCCTTTGTGCAGCAGTTAAATGAACTCCAGTCGGACAAGATAGAAACTGGCTCAGCTTATTAACTGCATAGGTGATGTCAGGTCGAGTGATTGTAAGGTAGAGTAGTTTACCAATCAACTCACGATATACAGTTGGATTAGGCAGAAGATCCCCATTTTCTTTACTCAGTTGAACTGTTGGATCCATAGGTACAGCACATGGTTTACAAGCTAAGAATCCAGCTCCTTCAATCAAGTCCAGTGCATATTTTCGTTGACAAACAGAGATCCCTTGCTTTGATCGAGCCACTTCTAAACCAAGGAAGAACTTCAGGGGACCAAGATCTTTGATGTTGAAAGCCTGATGCAAAATTGTTTTAATCTCATGTTCTGCTTCAGCACTATCACTTGCAATTACAATATCGTCAACATATACCAAGATAGCAACATATGAAGTGGAAGTCTTCTTTGTGAACAATGTGTGATCAGCCGAGGATTGTTTAAAACCAGCTTCTAAAATCACAGAAGATAAACGTTGATACCACTGTCTTGACGCCTGTTTGAGACCATATAATGACTTATGCAGTTTACAAACCGCGTTTGGAGGCAAAGTCTGACCATCCGGTAATGTATATCCCTGAGGTAAACTCATATAAATTTCCTCATCAAGGTCTCCATGGAGAAAAGCATTAGAAACATCCATCTGTGTAAGTGTCAAGTTCTTGATAGAAGCAACGCCTAAGAGAAGCTTAACTGTAGTCAACTTTGCAACAGGAGAGAATGTATCAAAATAATCAACTCCCTCTTCTTGTGTATAGCCTTTGGCAACAAGCCTTGCCTTGTAGCGTTCAACAGATCCATTAGAGTTATACTTAATTGTGAAAACCCATTTACATCCAACAACATTATGTCCAGCAGGTAGAGATACAATCGACCATGTCTGATGTTGTTCTAGAGCCGTAAGTTCCACATTACATGCTGATTTCCAGTATTCCGAAGTCATGGCTTGTTTGAAGGTTTTTGGTTCAGTTTCAAGGGTGATGGCAAGGATGAATTGTTGGAAAGTAGGACTAAGAAGTTCATATGAAAGAACAGAGGATAAAGGATATCTGGTTGTGGGATAAGAAGAGATAATATCTGGTTGTGTTTCTGGTTGATGAGTTAGGTAACAATGATACTCGGATAAGTAAGACGGTGGCTTAGTACTGCGTCTTGGTTTAGCATTGTTTTCAGAACTAGATATAGCAAGATCAGCAGTAGTTGGTATTATAGGTGTAGTGTTAGAGTGTGTATGTGGATGAATAGAAGATGAATCAGTGGCTAATGATGTCAAAGATGGTGATGATGCATGAACATGTGTGTTTAATGATACAGATGCTGGAGGAACACTCTGTGATGATGATGCAGATGGTGTGTTAACAGGTGGAAAAGGAAAATCAGGCATAGACAATGGTAAAATAGTTTTTGATGAACCAGTACTAGAACCAGACAATGTATCAATAAAAGGAAAGACATTTTCATGAAAAACAACATTTCTTGAAATCGAAATAGCATTGGTATCTAAATCAAGAACCTTGTATCCTTTAAAACCCGTAGGATATCCAATGAAAACAGATGGTTTTGCACGCGGAGAAAACTTTGTGCGATGTTTAGGCAATGTGGAAACATAACACAAACAACCAAAAACTTTCAAATGAGAATAGTCAGGCAGTTTATTCATTAATTTTTCATAAGGACTCTTATTTTGAAGTAATGGTGAGGGTGTTCTATTAATAAGGAAAACAGCTGTTTGAACACAATTACCCCAATGAGATAAAGGAACATTAGATTGAAGCTGCAATGACCTAGCCACATTTAAAAGATGTTGATGCTTTTTTTCTACTACTGAATTCTGTTGTGGTGTATCAACACATGAAAAATAATGTATCATGCCTTTTGACTTTATTAAAGATGGAAATGCTAATTCAGGTGCATTATCTGATCTAATAGCCTTAACAGATTTACCAAACTGAGTTTCAATTAGTTTTAGAAAATCTGGAAACACAGTAAGAACAACACTTTTCATTTTTAACAAATATATCCAAGTGGTTCTAGTGCAATCATCAACAATGGTTAAGAAATATTTATAACCCTCATGTGTTTCATGTGCAAAAGGACCCCAAATATCTAGATGTAACAAATCAAAAGGTTCCAAAGCAAGATTATTATTGAATTCAAAAGGTAATCGTTTCTGTTTAGCCATAGGACAAACATTACAATGATCAGAAGAATGTAAAACATTTTTAGAAAGACTAAGAGTTTTAGAAAGAGTTTGCAGGCGAGCTGGAGACAAATGTCCTAATCGTTGATGCCATAGGTCTCCATCCACAGCCAAGGATGCAACAAAATGCTCAGAAAATACAGAAGCGTTCAAGTCAGCCTGAGTTAAAACATAGAGATTTTGCAATGTGCTACACTGACCAATCATCAATCCCTGAGTAAGGTCCTGGAGGACACAAGAATCAGGGTAGAAATGAGCGGAACAGGAACTATGTTTAACTAAAGAACTAACACTAATCAAGTTAAAATTGAAAGATGGTATATGTAAAACATTATGCAAAACCAATGCAGATGTGAGATGAATCGTGCCAGTGTGTGCAATAGGAACTCTAACACCATTAGGGAGTGCTACTGTCTGATCATTGACCATATGAAATTCTTTAAACAATGACAAATCTGAACACACATGACTAGTTGCACCAGAATCAATTATCCAAGAACCAGTAGGAATAAAGGAATGAAGAGAAGATAAACAATGATCTTGAAAGGTTAAGGCATGGTTCTGAAAAGTCAAATTAACAGCAGGAAAAGGAATTGTACCTGAGGTAGATTGAGTAGCCATGACTCCATTTTCTGTAATAGATGCTAGATGTGGAACAGATGGTTCCTGAACTTGAAAAGACTGTAACTGTGCCACTATCTGTTGGACTTGATCTGAAGTGAGTGAACTAAGATCAATGTTGTTGTAAGTAACTTGTGATGGTGGTGTATTCTCAATCATAACATTGGCAGCAAGAGAATTCGCATTATTCTTCATTTGAGAAATCTGAGATATCGGTGGCCTCCACTGTTGAGAGTTTTGCTGAAACTGTGGGAAATTTCCTCGTGGCTGAGATGATATCATCTTGGGATTAAAACCATTATTCTGAAAATGTGGACGATTCTGTCCATACTGTTGTGCTCCTTGAGACTTAAAACCAGGTATATAACCAGGAGGGTAGCCATGTAGTTTGTAGCATTTGTTAACCATATGACCTGTGATGCCACAATGAGTACAAACCACCTTGGGTTTAGCTTTGAAATTTACATAAGCAATCATCTGATCCATATCTACAGGACCAGTACTTTGGAAAGCAACATTATCTGAAATTCTAGCTGGATTAATGCCTTTCTGCCTCTCATCTTGAACAACAATATTAAAAGCTTCCTCAAGAGAATGCATTGGCTTCTGCATTAGAATGTGTCGACGTGTTGGCTCATAAGCCTCACTCAGCCCCATCAAAAACTTTGTAACTCTGCCTCTCTGTTGCATTCCTTCCCAAAGTAAAGCAGCATTGCATTCACATCTCCCACATGTACAAACAGGAAATTCTACATAATTCTTGTAATTTTCCCAGAGAGTCAGAAGCTCAGTATAGTAATCATTAACAGTACGAGATCCTTGCTGAATAGTGCCTAACTTCTGCTCAATCTCATAAATCCTAGTGGCATCATCTTGGTTAAAACGATTCAATAAACTTTTCCAAATCCCAGCTGCCGTAGGAATAAACAACAGACTTTGACTAAGATTCTTCGATACAGAGTTTATCAACCAAGTTGCCACTAAGTCATTACAGCGAGACCATGCACCAGCATTAGGATCATTATCAGGAGGTTTAGAAAGTGTACCATCCACGAAACCAAGTTTATTTCTGACGTTCAAAGCCATACGTACAGATCTACGCCATGTGTGAAAATCAACACCACCGGTGAGCTTATCGGAGACTAATTGTAATCCGGCATGATCGTTATTGTGAAGATAGAAGGGATTCTCGTTTTGTTCAGTAGGAAACCTCGCCGGAGGAACCAGAGCATTCGGAGGTTGAGTAGAATTACCGATCGATCCTTTATCCGATGCGGAAATGAATCAAATCGAAGAAAATGTGGTGAAATTGATAAAGAAAACAAGAAATTCAACCACAATCAAGGTTAATCAAAGAGAAAACAAAAGAATCAGAAAAGAAATCGAAGATGAAATGAGACAAACAAGAAAATCCAAAAACATGACGATAAGCTCGATGCGAAGCTTGATGATACAGATTTCTCGGCGAGAGCAGCTCATAGTTGCGGAAGATAAGCTATAAGCTCTGATACCATATCAGATTCAACAATGGTGAACTGAGATGAGCTCAAGAACAGCTCAAGAAGAAGAAGAGAGAAGAAGAAGATAGATGAAAAATATCTCGTTTCTTCAACTTAATTCTGTAAACTGTATATTACATTTACTTATATCACTAATCACTCATTAACGTCTAACAGAGTTCGTTAACTAAGCTAACTAACCAAACTAACAGTCAACGTTAAGTCAACGTTATCTCTGATAGCCTTCCTAATGGAAACTCTTAATTTCTTGTTTATCCTCTCTGGTTCCTCTGAAGAACTTGGCCACTTTCTTTTTCTTTTTGTGCTTCTCCTTGTTAGTAAATCGATTCCTCCAGCTTCTTCGTTGCCCATATCTGCAACACTACTGGTATTGCATTCATCATCCTGGACAGGAAGAAACGATAAATAGATGATCCTTCTCAAAGGGAATAATAATGATTAATTAAGTAGTACTTAGCTACGCGTCATGATGTCCTCTTGCTTGGACAAGTCTTAGGTTTGGATCATGAAAGAAGCATTTATACAAATGACAAGAGTCCTGTGTATGATTAGAATTTATATGAGTCTTTGTCGGCAACCGATGCGAATGAGAGAGATGAGAACTGGCCAGAAATATGCAACAGAGTAATGGAGAAAAAAAAACACCGGTATATTCCGGTTTAGATGTTGTATAACCAATTGTTTAATACCCAATGAAACCGGTTAGATTAATTTTTCATTTTCTCGAGATGAATCCGAATTTACACACAAATTTCAGATGAATCTACAGACACTAAAATCACACAATCCACTATAATCGCCGCGTGCGCCGCCATTGTCATCGGCGACGGTAGAAAGCATAGCTCCATACGGAGATTCCAAATCATCCGTCACAAGATCATCAGTTCCTCTAAGCGTCGCATGCAAAATCACAATCAAAACACCAAATCCAACGGTTGTGAAAGCTCTAAACCAAACTCCAGTACTAACAAGCGAAGCAATCGTAAGCCCGGCGAGAAACGCCGTAACGACGCCGTCGTTAACAGAGAATCCAAAGATTTCGAGAGATTCTTCGCGAGCGAAGTAGAGAAAGTACCAAGCGAGACCAACGGCGATGAACGCAAGAATCGCGATGGGGCGTGTGATTAGAGAGAAGGCTAGGAGAAAGTAGAGGATGATACTGTAATTGATTTGGAAATGTGTGAGGTTTTGCGTTACGCGTGTAGTGGCGTCGGAGATTGATGAAGGGAAGTTTAAAGCGGAGAGATCTAGAAATTCACTCCATGGACGAGCGGCGCCGGCGATTGTTTTAGCGGTTTCCTTGAAGCCGGAGATCACTTGATTCGCCATTGTTGTTGATTCTAGAAACTTCTGAAAACCCTAGATTCATTTTTTTTTAAAGGAGGAGAAAGTCAAAACTATTCATGAGATAAGACGTAACAACTTTAAAAGGCCCAAGCCCATAGAGTAAAGCCCATTAAATAGACGATCCCGTTATCATATTGACTTTTTTCTCTGTATTAATTAGTTTTCTAGAATCGAAGTTGGTCAATTCTGTGAACGAATTGGAGTTGGTATTTTTTTAAAGTCAAGTCGCACGTTCACACAAGGAAATTTCCTATGGAAGAGATTAAGGTCATGTTAAAAACAAAATGTCAAAAGACTATTATTACAATTACATCAGAGTTTGACTCCAAGTAACACCGCGTATATAAAGATTAGGCTATAAATTTGAGTTTTGATCGATCCAAATAATATTAAAATAAATTTCAACCGCCACTAAATAAATTTATTCATATTTCTATAATTTAAATTAACTAAGCTTTAAAAATCCAAGTATTTTAGGAGATATAGATATTTTTTTTCTCCTCAGCTTTAGAGAAACCAAATAGATTTTGTTCAAAAAAATCTACTCTAAAAATTAAATGAACAATGGCCACTAAATAAATTTATTCATATTTCTATAATTTAAATTAACTAAGCTTTAAAAATCCAAGTATTTTAGGAGATATAGATATTTTTTTTCTCCTCAGCTTTAGAGAAACCAAATAGATTTTGTTCAAAAAAATCTACTCTAAAAATTAAATGAACAATGGGCTTTGTAAAATTCATGTCCAAGCTTTTTTACTTTTTTAGCTTTGTATGTAAACCACAACTATGTTTTTGTTCATTAAATAAAGCATTTAGATGGAAAAAAATGAAATGAAAACATAGTCCCCAATAATAAAATGAATTAAAGAATTGAAATGCTATATAGCTTTGAAACCATCACAATTTGGTAACATTTTTGTCGTAAAGTTTTTCTATAATCCAGCCAAACAATACACTTTTTACAATACTGTTTTCTGTGTGTTTTCAACTTTAAAAAAAAATCATGGTTATAGCCTTATAGGCTTATAGCCATATACGTCATATGTTGGAAAAAAAAAAGCTATATACTCGTCATATATTTAAAAAGTCACTTGACTTTCTCCTACTTACGTCACTATTGTAACCCAAGAAAGTGAAGAAACTATTCATTGACCACGAGCTCAATATGTTTCACGTGTGTTAAATCAACAAAACCTCACGTGTTTTATCACTGACACAGAACAACTCAAGACTTTCAATCAAACAACGAGAGAGATCGAGATGGACTACTTTGCTTTTGTTATAGTGTTCGTCTTAATCGCTAATTATAAGTATGCTTGTATTATAAAAAAATGGATCAATTGATGAACAATGTATTAAATATAATATCTATATCTCTTCCGCATAAATACAACTGAGAATTATTAATAACACTTGAAAAGACCTACTTCAACCCTGATGTAATGATTTTGGAGATGGTTTGATTTTATATTGGACATTACAGAGATTTGTAATTGCTCATCATTATAGAGACTAAAATTATACATCTCGCTTTAACAAAATAAAATATCCCGAAACATTTTCTCTCCACCATCTTTGAAAACCAAGTCAGGTCCATAACCTTCCTTCTTGACAAAATGAAAACACCTTCATTCTCTTCATTAATATATATGTATAATATTTGTCATATGTTACTTATATTTATCTATATTGCATTTAAGAATAAATATAATATTTAGTCAAAAATAAATACAAAAATATGTTCAATCCCCTCTGTCTCTGCATCTATTCTCCACAAAAGTTCAATCCACTTTTGTGAATTTATACAAAAATAAATTTTATTTGCAACATTTGTGTATGTTTTAGAAACCACAAAGTAAATATGTTTTACAATGTTTATAAAATCCTACTTTAAATTTATATGATATTTTTAATAATTTTTATTACTATTTTAATAATTTTTACCTAATTTGGACGGATCTGGTATTTATAGATATATTCACGGATTTGGATCCTAGTACCATAAAATTTTAGAATATCTTATATAGCTTTCATCATGAAATTTATATTACTTTTTTGGATGGTATGTTTTATTTTTCATTTGTATTTAATTTGTGTCGCCGAAGTTTGTTTCAGTGGCAACACAAGTGACATGAACGCGTACCAAGTTAGTGTTAACTTAATGAGTTTTTTGGGCAAAAGCCGCAAAACCAAAACTTTATACTTTTCTAGAACCGAAGTTAGTCAACTATTAGAATGTGTAATATAGAAAATAGCTACTTTATCAAAAAAAAAATATAGAAAATAGCTCTACCTGAAATATTATAATCGTAGTTGGTGATCAATTTTATAGTCAAGTCGTTCACCCAAAGAAATATCCTATCCTATCCTATCGTATTCAAGAATAAGGACACGTCAAAAGAAAATCTTGGAACCCTTACACGTTTTTTCTTTTTGGTAAGTAATTAGTCAAATAACTTTTAACTTTTATTGAATAACGTTTGTTCCAAGTTCCAACAGAACAAAACAAATAAATCTCAAAAACAATAACTGAGAGAGAATAAGATGACAAGTAATGATCAACTGATGCGACACAAAAAAAAATCCAGTGATGATTAAACTAATTATCTTATTCAACTATTTTTATAAATCAACAAACACCTCATATTTTTTTTATAATCTTATCAAACGAGAAAAATAAAACTAAAATGCTAATGAAAACAGATGAATCTAATATATTTTATGTAAGTTTACGCGTTTTGTGAATAAATATTCTATAGCCCTTTTAACCAAAAAAAAATATTAATTTTATAACCCTTTTCTATATTCTAACCAAATACTAATACTCTGCTTTTCTCCACGGTCTTGTATTTTTCAACATATAAGAGGAAATTATCTCTTTTAGAAAAAAAGAGAAATAATGGTTATAGCTTATATACGTCATATAATATTCCGATTTTTATTGACAATATGGTTATAGCATATAATATTGACAAAAAAAGCTTATATTTTTTTTCTGTTAAAGAAAAACAAAAAAGCTAAACCATATTATAAATGAAAATCGTACAATTCCCAGAGAAAATAATAATAATAATAGTAAAAAAGCTTATATAAGATATATAATATATATTCCAATATTTATTGCCAATATGTCACATGACTTTCTCTAGCTTTCATATTCACACGTCATTTGACTTTCTCTAGCTTTCTCCTACATATGTCAAGTCACTCGTATAAATCAAGAAGGTGAGAAACTATTCATTGACCACGTGCTTGATAAAATTCTTGTGTTAAAACACCCAAACCCCACATGTTTAAATCATAAGATATATATATATATATATATATATATATATATAAACATAAGAGATCCACAACAACAAATCACAACTCAAGATTCTCAAACACTGAAAGAGAGAGAGATGGATAACTTCTTTCTAGATTCTGTTTACCAAGAAGAAGATAACTTTTGGGATCTAATAGTCGGCGACGTCTCCGGCGATGTTGCCGGTGAAAAAAGCGTCAGTGTACAAAACACAAGCGCCTTTAGGCCATACATGAAGGACACGGGAAAGAGCATGATGTCTCCGGAGATATCTTCATCGCCGATGAACTTGAAGAAGAGAATGGTGAATCTGCTGAGAAAGAATTGGGAAGAGCAGAAAAATGCGGTGGCACCGAAGAAAGAAAGAAGCCGGCGACATATGATGAAAGAAAGAGCAAGAAGAGAGAAACAAAAACATAGTTACTTAGCTCTTCATTCTCTACTACCATTTGCCACTAAGGTACATTAACCAATTTGTGTTTATTAAATTTAAAATCAATTGGCAAGGACACAAGTAAATATAGTAAAGCTCATGTTTGTATGGTTAATTATATTGATCGAATTAACAAAAAAAAGTTATCTACAATTTTTTTTAAAAATTATATAATACTGTATAAAATTTGAATATGATAAATTTCTAAGTACAATACTCTTTTGTATAAAACGTTAATTTCACACTGGAATATTTATTTTTAAATTAAATAATTGTACATTTCTTTTAACTAAGGATTGGTGCAAAAAGAAGTTTCAATAACATAATTTCTCCTAATCTCTCATTAATATTTTTTCTTGTTTGTTTCAAGAATGACAAAAATACGATTGTTGAAAAAGCGGTGGATGAGTTTGGGAAACTACAACGATTAAAGAAAGAATTAGAGAGAAGAATTCAAGTGATGGAGGCAAAATCATCAAAGGATCATGATGAAATGAATGAAACAAAGGTTAAGTTTAGTATACAAGAACCTTTATCTGGAATCGATTCAATGTTAAAAGCTCTTCAATATCTTAAATCAATGGGGACAAAACTCAAAACAGTCCACGCCAATTTCTCTCCTCATGAATTCTCTGCGACCATGAACATTGAGACTCAGGTACATAAACACTCAATTAGATTAGGTTTGGTTTCTTTGTTATGATATATTCATATATAATATTTACATATAGGTTGATATTGTAGTTAGCTATATGTTTGTGTAATGATATTAGTTAGAGATTAAATTATAAGTTAATTTTTTTTTGGTAGATAAGAGGAGAAGAGGTGGAGAAGAGAGTGGAGAGAAGACTCCTGGAAACTGAATGGAAACTTCTCTTTAGCCCGGAAGCTTCGTTTTTCAAAGACTAATGAGTTCCTTTGTGTTGACTTTCTTTCATTGATTTTTTTTCGTATTTTAATTTGTAGATATTTAAATTAACTGTGCACTGCTTTGTTCACACACAATAAAAAAAAAAAGATATAATGATGATCACTACTTTTGAAGTTTGAAAGGTTAAAAAATAACACAATATTGATAAATATAAGGTTTATAGTAAGGTATATAATCATTTGTAGAGCAAAAATTAATCGCGACGATCCGTGTATTTTTGAAAATAAATTGGAAAATAATTTGTTGTTTTGTTATGTGGTATAACATAGATATTTGATCTAATTTTGTATCTACCTATAGCACGACGGATGATAAACTCTCGAAAAGTTTTGTATTTATTAATTAAAAATAAAATGTATTGTTTGAAAATCGAACTCAAAACCGATTTATTTTTACCATTGGACATCTCACTTTTATGTAAAAATAATAGAAAGTTATTTAAAATCGGCATAAAAACCTAATCCAACTGAAGTTATTTTGCAAATAAAAACTAGAAAGTTCCACAACTTGGCTATTAGTATTTGAATATACTGTACTCTAAAATATACAAGTAGGATTTTAAGCTATTATGTTATTCTCCAACTTAATCATATATTATTGGTAAGGTCACTTATACGTGTGTTTCAAGCTTAGTAAATTTAAACAACTGGGGCACTTGGCATCATGAGGTCCATTGTGTACATCTATTTCTGAAATCGTCAAAGAGGACCATAAATTGGCCACATAAAAGAAAAAAAAGGATTAATAAACTTCACCTACCTAGTCAAACGAGGAACAAACAAAAAAAATAAACAGCTCCAGAAATTGAAACTTTTTGTGAATTTATGGAATCAAGACTATTTGAAAATTTCGAAAGTAGTCCAATAAATGAGCAAAATCAAATTCTAAATTTAAGTTTAACACAGTACAAGTGTAAATTCCGTGGTGGTATTAAAACAGAGTCATCAACAATAATTACGATAGTTTGAAAACTAAAACTCAATATAAATTAAATTCATTACATTTTGTGTGGTCAGATTAAAGTCATCTAAAGAAGAGAGATTTAGGGATAAGTAGCAAAACAAAATCAATGCAAAAAAACAATATGGAGTCTAGCATTTGCTTGACTTGTACTTGAAAGAGATCAAACGTAAAGAGTGTGTGACCCACCTTCACAAGTTTTTGACACTATATATGAATATTCTATTCAATAAAAATTCCATAAAACCATTACCAAATGATTTAAGTTTAATCATTTAAACGCATGAATAAAGAGTTTAAACAAAATCTTCTGCAAAATGTTGAAGCATAACTCTGAATAAGAGTTTTGTTCACTTGAGAGGGATAAACCTAGAGGAATTGGTTGCACCAACACCAGGCCTACCATGCTTAACCGGTTTGTATGAGATTGAGAATTCAGCCAAGTAATGTCCAATCATCTCCGGTTTAATCTCAACTTGGTTAAAAGTCTTGCCATTGTACACACCAATGATGCTTCCAATCATTTCAGGCACAATGATCATGTTTCTCAAGTGTGTTCTCACTGCTTCTGGCTTCTCACCAGTTGGTGCCTCTAGCTTCTGCTCAAAACACACAAAAAATCATTATTCTTTAACCATTTAGCTGCACAAAATTGTGTAGAGAAACATGATCGTGCATAGACAATGACAACATTAACACGAAAATGGGGTATTGATTATGTAATCAAAACAAAGAGATGATGTTAAAGTCGCATACAAGAGATTTGATCAGTAATATAAAGACATAATCTGAAGAATGTATATATGCAACATTATCAAAATTATCAAGAAAACAAGATAGAGATTATCTGAATTATTAATCAAACAGATGCCATAAAGAGAGTATAAGAACAAGCTCATAATTTGTAACTACGACGAATAACAAAAATTCTATAAGCCATTAACATAACCACAAATTAGTCATTAATACACAAACCAAAAACAAAGTAATTTGATCATCAAAATATTTTCTCTTAATGAGAATAGACTTAGAAAACACGTTCCTAGAATCAAGATTTGGACGCTTGAATATGTTAAACGAAGATCTAATTAGTGATGGAAGAGATTAAGGTTTATACCGCTTTGCGCAATTTCTTGATCAAAGCCATAGGTTTCCTTGTCAATCCTCTAGAGAACCTTTATAAAGACAACAAAACCTATCAGTCTCACATAACCACAAGAGACAAACAAAAGCTTTCATGATTCAAAAGAACCTAACCTTCTACGAACACGAGCACTGAAGTGCTTGACAAGATCTTCGGTGGACATGTCAAGAAGAGCATCGAGATCAACTCCTCTGAAAGCAAATTTCTTGAACGTTCTCTTTTTCACGATTCCAGCCGCAGCAACCTCTGGTTCCATATCTGCCTATAGATTTTTCCATGGGGAAAAAATTAGAAACACAAAGTTGGTAAAAACTAATTAAGAGATTAAGATTTGGGACTAACCATTGTTTGATCGATGAAACCTTCAAACTTCAGAGAGTTTCGAAACAGTGTCTGCGCAAACGACAAACAACTTAACTTTAGAATCAATTAAATAGGGAACTCAGACTAACCCTAGAAATATTTGTTATTTATTTATTAATAGGTACTTAAGTTCTTTTTTATTTTATTTTAATCCGGGCCAATATACAGTATTGGGAAAATAAGGCCGAAAACAAAATAAACTTAAACTATACATACATTTATTGAAATAATTAAAGATATCTACATACTAACTATAATTTGTAGAAATTTATGTAAGAAAGAAAATATGTAAAGAAAGAGGTTCCTCATATTCCAGATTCTGTTCTCACGTCCCCACATATCTTAAGCCTAATTCTCCAAGTCGCCTTAGTTTCAAACTTTCATATACAAACAAAGAATCTCTATAAGTATGTTTAATTGAATTAAAGGTGATGTATAGCTGTAGAAACCTGACCATTGGTCCAGGTTTTGAGGTCTGAGCTTGCATTGCCTAATTGAAGGGGTCTTAGATTGCCCGGCGCAACGAGAAGATCATTTGCTCATATTGCTAAATAATTTTTGCACCTCATATATATCTTAAATTCTTGCGTGTATCCAAATCGGTCTATTTGGGAACATGTAGGAGTATGATACATTTTTTTTTTATAAAAGGTTTATTTCAATTAAAATGCAAGTAGAAATTACATAGTGCTGTGACTTTGGGTCATACAGAACTGAAAAAAAAAACAGAAAATAGAGAGATTAAAGAGAACTTAATATAGTGTTTTAAAAACAATATTTAGAGAAACGTAATAATAACTAGAGAGGAGGAAGATCACCAATAATACTAGCTTATTGGTCCACATCCACATCCACATCTTTTTCTACGGTTTTGCACGCGCTCCAACTGTTATCCATTGCATATCTTGAAATTTTTCGATTGATTTGAGAGGTCCTCCTCGAGATTTCATGCCAAAGTAGGGTACATTTTCTCAAAATGGTTATTATTTTTAATTTACCACAAAGTTCCAAGTTGAATCTCATATGTTTTGGTGGGCATGTATTAGGAATGTGGTCTAACTCAATGCAAAAGCTAGTTCAAGAGTTAAAGGGTTACCACATCTTTTATATATTGCCCAAATATATTTATCCCAGGCAATGTGGGGATATTTTAGACTTTAATAGGTCCTCTCGAGATGTGGATGGGAAAAGGTCCAAAGGAAACATCCTAAGCCCAACATCTCGAAAATATCACATGTCACTTATATGGGCCACATAGGTGAGAAACAATTTTTGTGACAAATTACTTGTTGGGCCAACCATGGGCCTACCATGTTAGGAATGTGGCCTAACTCAACCCAAAAACTAGCTCAAAAGTTAAGGATTGCTACATCTTTCCTATATTGCCCAAAGATTTTTATCCCAAACAATGTGAGATATTTTGGACTCTAATAGCAGGAGACTAGAACAATGTAAATTAGTCTCCTTACAAGTGGGTTGAACTAGTGGGAAGAGAACTCTAAAACTATTTTTTTGGAGGGACCTCTACCAAACGCTATAAATAAACTACCAACTACTTGGTAAAATTACTCTACTTCAAAGACATAAAGATAAAGTGCTAAATCACAAAAAAATGTTTTGAGAAAAATATACATATATATGAACTAGTTGCCAATAGTTGATACTCCAAAAAATTATGAATTTTCTTTGCGAGATTGAGAACTCCAAAATACAGCACCAACACCAGGCCTACCGTGCTTAACCAGCTTTTATGAGATTGAGAACTCTGCAAGGTAATGTCTAATTATCTCCGGTTTGATGATCTCAACTTGGTTAAAAGTCTTTCCATTGTAAACCCAATAATGATTCCAATTATTTCAGGCGCAATGATAAGTAATTTACTCAAGCTGCGTCCAAAAAGCTCAAAACAGTTCAAAGAAAAGCATGTCCAAAGAAGAAGAATGACAAAATATCCCTCGGACTGAGGAGCCCACGACGAAGAAGAAGAAGATCACAAAGAGTTCTAAACCCAAGGATGGTCCGGTGGAGTCCCAGATCTCCCCCAACCCACCCAAATGAGGATCTTAGCGTGGAATTATCAAGGGGTGAAAGCTAAAAGAATCTCTCGTCGACTGAAAGAGATGTGTCGTATGTACTCTCCCGGGTTCTCGTTTTTATCGGAGAGAAAAATATGCTATATTATAAGGTGGGTTAGGGTTTAGTCCGCGGTCTTAAGCCCTAATTGATAGTTCTAGTAATAACTAGAGATGAGGAAGATCACCAATAACACTAGCTTATTGGTCCACATCCACTTCGACCTCCTTTTCTACGGTTCCCACGCCCTTCAACTGTTGTCCATTGCATATCTTGAATTTTTTTGATTGATTTGAGAGGTCCCCCTCCTCGAGATTTCATGCCAAAGTAGGGTACATTTTCTCAAAACGGTTATTATTTTTAATTTACCACAGAGTTCCAAGCTGAATCTCATATGTTTTGGTGGGCATGTATTAGGAATGTGGTCTAACTCAATGCAAGAGCTAGTTCAAGAGTTAAGGGTCACCACATCCTTTATATATTGCCCAAATATATTTATCCCAAGCAATGTGGGGAAATTTTCGACTTTAATAGGTCCTCTCGAGATGTGGATGGGAAAAAGTCCAAAGAAAACATCCCAAGCCCAACATCTCGAAAATATCACAACAAGACATGCCACTTATATGGGCTACATAGGTGGGAAACCATTTTTGTGAGAAATTGCTTGTTGGACCAAACATGAGCTCTGATACCATATTAGGAATGTGGTCTAACTCAACCCAAAAACTAGTTCAAGAGTTAAGGGTTGCCACATCCTTCATATATTGCCCAAAGATCTTATCCCAAACAATGTGAGACATTTTAGACTCTAATAGTAGGAGACTAGAACAATGTAAATTAGTCTCTTTTCAAGTGGGTTGAACTAGTAGGAAAAGAACTCTAAAACTTTTTTTTGGAGGGACCTCTCCTAAACGCTATAACTAAACTACTAACTACTTCGTAAAATTACTCTACTTCAAAGACATAAAGATAAAGTGCTAAATCACAAAAAAAATGTTTTGAAAAAAATATACATATATATGAACTAGTTGATACTCCAAAAAATTATGAATCTTCTTTGCAAGATTGAGAAGTCCAAAAAACAGCACCAACACCAGACCTACTGTGCTTAACGGGCTTTTATGAGATTAGAATTCTGCAAGATAATGTCCAATTATCTCCGGTTTGATGATCTCAACTTGGTTAAGAGTCTTTGCATTGTAAACCCAATAATGATTCCAATCAATTCAGGCGCACTGATAAGTAATTTACTAATTACAGTAGTAAAATTACCCAAAAGAATCCAAATAAAGCTCGCAACTCATACATTCCGGTTTTAGATTACTGACCGGTTTGAAACAATCGATACCCTCTTAGTTAACGAAAAGTTTACTCTCTCATTCCTAACCAACCGAAAAGTTACACGTGTCAATGTAAAACCTATCAAATAAATTAATACACAAGTTGCCCAAAATCCAAGTATTATCTAATTTAATAAATAAATACCCTACAAGCCTAACATCTTTCTCTGCTGAATTTTCCTACCAAGTTCTTCTGCCGACGGTATGCCTTCTCCGCCGCCGCCACTTTTTACGGCGTTCTGACACCATGCCTTCAACTCCTCCTGCTCAGGTATAAAAACTTTAAATCATACAAACAACTAATAACATTTTGGTATTATCATCAACATTTGTGTGATTTATACCTCAAGAAAGTCTTGGTTTGAGATAAACTGAGACTCAACAAAGCAAGTCATCCCTTTAACCTTTACTGGAACTGAGTTGTTCTCTGAATGTCTCCTTGAGCTTTGGCCTTGTGTGTCTCCTGCATATGCAACATTTGAGTTACATAAGATTCAAGAACTAGGCGATTCCGAGTATTGATTCATATGCACATGTATTAACCATCAATGCGGGCTACATAGTATCCTGTTCCTCCAAACCCTTCTTTCCATTTCCCAAGCCTTAACCGCAAGAAGAAACCTTCGAGACCCAAGATAGACTTCTTGGTGTTTATCCATCTGAAAATGAAAAGTCATAAAGATGTTGAACACTTTCATAATGTGACAGATGGAACAGTCTATTAAGTGTGAACTCATTCTTACTTGAGAACCTTAGTGCGGGTCAAGCGAAGTACTTGAACAGCGTCAAAGACCGTCTTTGGTACGTCTGTGAAATCACTTAAGGGCAGCTTTGTGTTAGAGGTAGAAGCTAAAGTGTGCTTCCTCGCTCTATCTTCAGCTCCTGAACTGTACAATGGAGCATTCGGGCATGTTGCAGCCCAATGAGTTAGCTGAAAACATCTAATGCATAGACTTGATGCTACTTCTCTTCCATTCCTAGCACTAAGGTTCTGTACTAAATCTCTAAGCTCAGTATCAGTTACTTCCAAACAATCCTGTAAACGATGACTCCTTTCACCGCAGTAGATACATAGTAGATTCTTCTGTTCTTCCTTCTCGGCTAACGAACCTGAGGAGGGTATGATGTGTTTCATTGCTTCTAATCTTCTTGCCAACAAAGAAGCCATTGCATCTGAAGACTCTATTCTCAATGAAGAAACTATGGGAAGAATCATGTTCGGATTATTACACCCGTCTTGTGTGCTTATAACATTCTGCAAATCACGGGCATTAGCCGCGTCTGAGGCTGAATCATTAGCCTCTTTAGCAGCTTCATTGGCCTTTTTCCGAGGTAAAGAACTTTTAGAAGAGAACCGGCTTATCCACAAACTATCCAGCCTAGAGTTTCTGTAGGTACTAACTTTTCCATCAGCTTCACCGCAGACCTTTTGCTCTTCTTTCGGCGGCTTAGACTTACTAAGAGATAACAAAGCAAAGTTTGGCTCTTTGTCCTCATGTTTGTTCTCTGAAGATAACATTTCAACTTTTCCAGTTGAAAGGTTGGGTTCAGCAGCCACTGGACTAATCTCATTACCAGATGAAGATAAGTGCTCCTCTTTGGTAATGTCATATTGTTCAGGAATCCATGGAAGTTCCAGCAAAGAAGCAGCATTAGCATCACTCGGTAAATCCATCTCGCTCGCTTCTGGATCTCGTTTCTTCGGACAATATATGGACTGGAAAAAAGACTGAAAACCGGTATTTCTGCAACCGTTGTTTTCCTTCGGACTCAACTCTGGTTGACCAACAATCGCATTGACTTGATCTGAAGTAGTAGTGGTAAGAGCTACAAAAGGATTATTATTATCTTCTTCATTACCTTTCCAGATTCCTTTTGTCATGTTTGATATCCAATTCATGAATGAACTATCTTGCTTGAGCTGTGAAGTTGATCCTAAACATTCTCGACTTAGCGTTTTGAGACGTTTGCTTCCAAGAATTAGCTCATGGTCAAAGCCTGGTCTTTTCTTTCCCCTTAAGAGCAAACCAGCACTATTACAACTTTCTACACTCCCAAAACTCTCACCATCTTCATCCTCATCACCAAAGTTTCCATCAGATAAAGCTTTTTCTTTTCCTTTTTCTTTGGCACGACGCCTATAGGAAACACTCGGTCCAGCCTTTTCGTCATATGTCTCATCTTCTGGCAAGTATTCATCTTTGCCTTCACATGCTACAACAGCAAGAGTTGCGAGGTTGTTCTCATCCATTGATTCTAGACGATCAACTCTACTATTCGGCTTATCTCCTTCTTCTTTATCTCCCAGTTCTTCTTGAGATCCCGCTCTCGGACTATCTACTCCATATCCAAACAACCATAAGACACAAAAAAAAAAACTTAAATCCATAGTTCTCATAAGTGATTGTTAACTTCATATAATCATTTTCACCTAACAATCTTTTGGAACTTCTTGCTTCTTCACTCTCTTTATCATCACCATTGGTTTCTTCAACCTTATTCTCAACAGAACCACCAATCCCTGCAAACACAAGAATTCTCATTACCTCAAGCTATCAAAGCAAGACAGTTCTACAAACAAACGCGCGAAAGTATCAATTCATTACTCCTACCGCTACACGCTTGGTTCACTTGATCTTCAGTTCTCAATGTGACATCTACATGATGAAACCTCACTTGTTCTTCTGCTGTGCTATTCGAATGACTAAGCGCCATATTGGTTTGTCCTATATCAAAGATGTTAGGAGAAAGTAATTTTGCCTTTCTGGTGAAACTGAAATCTGCACATCTTAGGCTTAGACCGTTGCGAGGAGACCAAACTAACTCTGATAAAGCATCCACTGAAGCAAACTTCAGTCTTGTTTCTGCATATGCAGCACTAGGACCAAAACCACCAGAGCCACGACTACTAGTAGACGAACGTTCTAGCTCATTACTTTGCTCATCTCCATCACCCATATCTCCTGAAATGAACCACCCTGAGAAACACTGAACCACTAAAAATTGACCTTAACTACTAATATATCTACATCACTTAGCTTACAAAACAAGTAACACAGAGAGTAATCAAAAACCTAAATTACTTTCCTGAGATTATAAACCCCATAGAACAACTTAAAGAAGCTAATTAGAAAAATTCAGAGATTTGGATTAAGTAAATGATAACCTCTAACTCAAGCAATCTTTCAAAAAGCCCTAAATATCTTTAGAGTGAAGTTGTTCAATTACTGAAAACCCTAAAACCCAGAAATCCAAAGAATTTTTGGAATCAAAAACCCCAGAAATCTCAGAAAATTTCATAAAATTATACAAATAAAAAAAAATAAAAAGATCGAACCCAAGTTACCTCCATCGAGTAATTGATTTTTGCTACTCGAGCAAATTCTTCACTTACAAAAGATAATGAGAAAAAGAAAAAGAAAAAAGAGAGAATGAAGACGAAGACAAAGACGACAGCGCCAAGCGGCTATGGCTAACTTGCTTCAAAAGCTTTTTATTTACTTGCATTTATGTTATAAGGTCCCCAGACTTCCACGTGTCTACATTTCTCTCCATACATTTCAGCGCTTCCGACATTAAAAAGAAAAAAAAGAAACAATTTTCTGATTCTGGTAATAAAACGATATGATGGTATTTAGAACTTTAGTGTATAATGATAATCATATCGAAAGATTTGTAGTAATGCGAGATATTTTCTTATCTTGATATCTTATTCAAATCCAAACAAAACCGGTTTCTTCTTTTAGTATATTTCTCGTTTTTATCCTCAAATTTATATAAGCGTAGACAAAAATAAAAAATAATATGATCATATAAACTATGTGTACATTTTTTAATTTGTTTGGTCAGAAAAATAAAGCATGATGAGTTATGTCCTTTTCCGCTGTCAAGTTTTGCTTCTCTAGTACGGCTGCTTTCAAATTTTAGCTTTGAAAAAAAAAAACAAATATAATAGCTATATATGTAAATTCCATTAAAAAGTATTAAATAGTCCAATGTTGACAGTATAACATTGATGTGTTATCAAGTAGAAGTCCAAAGCTATATGGGCCACATATTTATAGTTTTTTTCTTTGGGTGCCCCTTGAATCGTTCGTATTTGTTGTAATGTGTATGTAGTCTATGTAGCTTATTTAAGTCCATTTCTTTTTCTTTATTTTTTAATAAATTGACACATCGGTCTATTTTCTTATTTACATTCAATTTTTGGGATTTTCTTGTTTTTAGTCCCATTTTCGACAACTAAAACATCTTATCACATTACCAAATTTAGGCTAGTTTGACAAAAGCGTTTGAAATAGCAAATGATTTTTTATATGATATGTTTGTTTACTAATATTTTTTTTCCGTGTGAAGTTTTTAACATATCTTTTCAAATTTGATTTCTTATTTCATTCAATTTTTATTGTATCCTAATTTCTGGTTTGAATACTTATTTGATATCACCGAATGCATATACGAAATAAATATTTATGATTTTCCATAGAAAATATGTCTAATGATCTCTAATTTCTGATTTGTATAAAGCCAACTTTCTAACTAATATATTCATTCATGTCAAATATAATTCGAGAATAAAAAAATAACTTATGACTTTAGTTTTCTTTTCCAAATATTGTGAAATTTTTAATAATATGAAAAAATATTTGAAATGGTTTGACATGTATTTTTTTTTCATTTTAATGTATTACAAAGATATTTTACGCGTTTTGTTTATTTTTAGGTGTTTATTAGCTTTATTTATTCTGATTTATGTAAATGATTATGAGTTTTCACTTTCAAGTTAATTGGTAGTGAATAAATTGATTCGCATCTTCTATATATTAGTATTCCTTGTTTTTATACCTTGTTTTTATACTTCTCATAGTATACGTTATCTTGAGATTTTGTTATTTGGTTCATTCATTTGGGATCAAGTAGTTCTTTCTTTCCTTTTTTTTTTTGAATTAGTTATACTCATTTGAGTTTATTAACTTTAATACTATATGAAGAATTATATATTTCAACTCAAATGAGAATAAGTGGATTGATTTATATCTTTCAAATTAGTGTTAGTCATTTTACCTTTTTAATTTATAACATACTTTCGAAAGATAATGATTTTTATGATTTATCTCTAACTAAATTTCACTCTATGATCGCCATCATATTTCTCGGAACATTCTACTTGGATCAAAAAATCTAAACTCTACTACTATTTTAAATTTCATAGATTTTAACAATTTTTTTTTGATATTGAGTACATTGGCTCATGTCATTTATTTATTATTTTAGGTTGTACTTAATTTTAATGAGAGAATTTTAAACATATGAAAAGGTCTTTGTTCCATGATTTCCACATGCTACAAACTAAGTCACTTAAAAAGGATATTACATAACAGACCTTATAGTTCCAATCTTCAATTCTTTTTAGTTACAAGTGTATGTAATTAAATTTTGATTAAATTAATTCATTCGAAGATAGATTAGCAAACCTCGTTCGATTTTGAATTGGCGAGTCAGTGGGATTTTATTACCAATGATCGATCATGGGTTGGTTCTTTTACACTTTTGATTTCTAACATGCTTCTCAAAATAATTTTTTTTTTTCTCGAACTAAATCTCAATATAGGATCGAAAAATATTTTTTATAACATTCTACTTTGATCAAAAATCTAAACTCTAATACTATGCTAGGTTTCATAGATTTTAACCAAAAACCATTTGATATCGACTATATTAGCTCATGTCATTTATTTATTATTTTATTACTTAATTTTGATATGAGATTTTTAACCATATCAAAAGTTCTTTGTTCCATGATGTACACACATTCCACATGCCAGCAGCTCAAGTCAAACCGAAACTACTTATTAACAACAATCACCTAAATCATCGCCATATATTTCTAAATCAACCTAATCTAAAAAAAGCAATAATTACCTAAATTATCGGCAGATATTCTCGGAATCAATCTAATCTAAACAAAGAAATATTCATCGCCAGATATAATAAATCAAAATCAACCTAATCTAAACAAACAAATATTCATCGCCAGTTATAATAAATCAACCTAACTTCAGAGACGATGAGAGCAAAAACACTGACCTTTCTCAGTGGCGGATGTGAAATCGCGATACTGTGTTCTCCCTCTGCGATAGTACTGCACCAGCTTCCCTGCGTTTCGAATCATCTTTCTCTTCCTTTGCCTCTTCTTTCTCTCCGAATTTGGAAATGAGCTAGGGTTTTCTGTGTTTTTGCTTCGCTCTAGTTCACCAGAAAAGTAACGGATTCATTCGAGCCATTTAATAATAACGAGCCTCGAGGCCTGTTGTATTTCTCGATACATGTTTTGATTATACATTTTTTGGTTTTAATGTTATTGATTTTAGGGGGAATCAATAACATATGGTTTTAACATTTTGTTTTGATTATAAATTTTTTGGGTTGATTATACTTTCACTTTTCGATTTGGTTTTGATGTTATTGATTTTTTGGTTTTAACTTTAACAAACTTTCACGTTTTACGTTGTATGTTAATTTTATCATTTGGTTTTGATTATACATAATGCCTGTTAGATTATTAATTGAGTTTTGTATTGTATATAATGTATATATTGTACATATGTTATCTGCACTCAAGTAACCGTTAGTTGGTTACGGTTTCACTTGTGTCCTTTCGAAGAAGCTTCTCTTCGTTTGTGACTTTTCCTTTGTATATATACGTTGTCCACATATCAATAAAAGATAATCATTTTTCTGAACAACAATTGTGTAATAGAGAAACTACAAAGAGAGTGACGTAACAAACAATCAAAACAGAAAACTCTGTTTTTGTTGTCAGATCCAAAACAAGAACAGACTTTGATAGGTTAAAGTCTTTTATGGTATCAGAGCCATGGAGACAACAACACATCAAGTTATTCCAATCTTTAATGGTGATAACTATGGGTTTTGGCGCATCAAGATGAAAACGATTTTTCAAACAAAGAAACTATGGGAAATCGTTGAAGGAGGAGTTCCAAACCCACCAGACCAAGGAGATCACAGTCCCGATGCCATTCAACTAAAGATTCGGTGTGATGAAGCAACTCTAAAAGATCTAACAGCACTACAACTTCTCCAATCTGCAGTCTCGGATTCAATATTTCCGAGAATTGCTCCCGCAACAAACGTAAGGGATGCATGGACCGCATTAGAGATGGAGTTTCAAGGAAGTCCTCAAGTAAGGATGATAAGGCTACAATCTCTTCGAAGAGAATATGAAAATCTGAAGATGGAAGACGGTGACAATATCAACATCTTCACAACCAAGTTGATTGAAATCGCAAACCAACTAAGGCTTCATGGCGAAGAGAAGTCTGATTATCACTTGGTTCAAAAAATTTTGATTTCTCTTCCGGAGCGGTTCGATAGTATTGTAGCTGTGTTAGAACAAACCAAGGATCTATCAGTGCTATCAATGACAGAGTTGATAGGGACGTTAAAAGCTCATGAAAAACGTGTGGAAGCAAGAGATGAACGCTCATCGGAAGGAGTTTTCTATGCACGATCAAGAGGAAAAGAAGACAAAGCCAAGAGATGGTGTGACATTTGTAAACGCAACAATCACAATGAGAGTGATTGCTGGAAAAAGAAGAACATAGGTGTTCTTTCGCAAAAGGTTGCGAGTGGTGCTAGAAAGTGCTTCGTGTGTGACAAGCCGAGGCATATAGCAAGGTACTGTAAATTTAAGAAGGCTGAGGGTGCTAACTTAAGTTTAGAAGAAACAAATGATGACGAAGCAGAAGAGAGTCACATTTTGTTCAGTGCAGTAGAAGAAGATACATTGTCAAAAGAGGATGATGAGGCGTGGTTAGTTGATAGTGGTTGTACTAATCACATGACAAAGGAGTCAAAGTATTTCACAACACTTGATCGAAGCAAGAGGATCTCCATCAAGGTTGGAAATGGCCAGAGTGTGATGGCGTCAGGAAAAGGGGATATTCAAGTCTCAACAAATCAAGGAATACACATCATCAAGGATGTACTTCTGGTTCCGGGGTTGGCAAGAAATTTGCTAAGTGTTTCACAAATGATATCAAACGGATATCGTGTGATCTTTGAAGAAAATAAATGTTTTGTTGAGAATCCTCAAAGAAAAAGAATCTTAAATATTAAGATGAAGGATAAGAGTTTTCCAATCAAGTGGAATAACTCGGAAGAAAGAGTTTTGGTTGCGCTTGAAGACAAAGAAGACAAATCAAAGCGTTGGCATAAACATTTGGGACACGTAAACTATGACAAAATGGAAGCAATGCAAAAGTCAGAGGTGGTGCAGAATCTTCCAAAGTTTACAGTCTCAAAGGAAGTTTGTGATTTATGTGAAAGAGGAAAACAAACATTGAGAAGTTTTCCAAAGAAATCACAAAGCAAGACAAACAAGGTTTTGGAGTTAATTCACTCGGATGTTTGTGGTCCTATGCAAACATTTTCGATGAATGGGAATAAGTACTTTGTCTTGTTCATTGATGATCATTCAAGAATGGCATGAGTTTATTTCATCAAAAACAAGAGTGAAGTTCTCACCAAGTTTAGAATTTTCAAAGCATTGGTAGAAAAGCAATCCGGAAATTGTATCAAGCAACTAAGGACCGATGGAGGTGGTGAATTTGTGTCTAAAGAGTTCATCAAATTGTGTCAAGAGGCTGGAATCCATAAGCAAACAACAACACCGTATTCTCCACAACAGAACGGTGTTGCGGAGAAAAAGAATAGGACGATCATCGAGATGGCTCGTGCAATGCTTGTGGATCAAGCTTTACCAAATACATTTTGGGCTGAAGCGGTTGCAACATCAGTGTATATTCAGAACATACTACCATCTAAGTCTTTGGAAGAAGGTGTTACTCCATTAGAAATATGGAGTGGAAGAAAACCAAGAGTAGAACACTTACGAGTATTCGGATGCTTGTGCTATGTACAAGTACCAGTTGAGAAAAGGAGGAAACTCGATGACAAGTCTAAACGTGGGTATTCATTGGTTACAACAGCGAGTCTAAAGGGTATAGAATACTCTTATTAGACGAAAAAAATAGAAGTATCACGTGATGTGATATTTGATTAGGAAAAGAGTTGGGATTGGGAGAAGAAAAAAGTGAAAAAGAACTTTATCTCACCAAAAGAAACTGAGTCCTCAAGAAATCAGCAAGATCAAGGAGTGGATGTTAACATAAACATAGACACTCAAGTTGAAGATGGAGAAGGAGGAGATCAAAGTGAAGATTCTGGAAGAGAAGAAGATTCTCCAAATATACCAAAGAAATATCGGAATATCGAGGAGATAATGCAACAAACAGATCCAATAGAAGAGATGGCTCAAACACATAAAGCATGTTTGCTGATGATTCAAGAGCCTCAAACATTTTATTAAGCCATGAATAAAAAGGAATGGAGAGAAACTATGAATAAAGAGATTCAAATAATTGAGAAGAATGGTACTTGGATTATTGTCAAGAAACCAAACGACAAAAATGTCATAAGCGTTAAGTGGATTTATCGCTTAAAGACGAATGCGAATGGAGAGCCTATCAAACATAAGGCTAGGCTAGTGGCCAGAGGGTTCACTCAAGAGTATGGAGTGGATTACCTTGAAACCTTTGCTCCCGTTTCAAGGCATGATACGATTAGAACCTTATTAGTGGTTGCAGCTCAAAAGAAATGGAAACTCTTCCAAATGGATGTGAAATCAGCATTTCTAAATGGAGAATTACAAGAAGAGATTTATGTTGAGCAACCACCAGGTTTCATTCGAGAAGGTGAAGAAGGAAAGGTTCTAAGACTACACAAGGCGCTCTATGGCTTGAAACAAGCGCCTAGAGCATGGTATGGGCGAATTGATGGATATTTTGTGAAGAATGGATTTAAAAGAAGTATCAATGACGCTGCATTTTATGTGATGAAGATGTTAGAAGATATTGTGGTAGTGAGTTTATACGTAGACGACATTATCATCACCGGAAGTAATTTGAACTTAATCAACAAGTTCAAAGATGATATGAAGAGAGAATTTGAAATGACAGATCTCGGGGAGCTTAGTTACTTTCTTGGAATGGAGATAATCCAAGATGAAGATGGAGTGTTTCTCTCTCAAAAGAAATATGCAAAGAGGCTTTTAGAGAAATTTGGGATGAAAGAATGTAAGAGTTTGTCAACACCTCTTACAACTCATAGTAAAAGCAAAAAAGAAGATGAAGAAAAGTTCAAAGATGTAACAAAGTATAGAAGTATAGTTGGAGGTCTTCTATACTTATGTGCTTCAAGGCCTGATCTCATGTATGCAAGCTCATATTTGTCTAGATACATGGCGACACCACTCAAGAAACATTATCAAGAGGCTAAGCGAGTTCTAAGGTATATCAAGGGAACGACTGAGTATGGTGTTCAATTTAAGAGTACACAAGAACCGGAGTTGGTTGGATATTCGGATAGTGATTGGGGTGGTTCAGTTGAAGACAAAAGGAGCACATCTGGTTATGTGTTCACTCTAGGCTCTGCAGTTTTTTGTTGGAACTCAAGCAAGCAAAAGACTGTAGCACAATCAACGGCCGAAGCAGAATATATTGCGGTATGTGCAGCAACAAATCAAGCCATTTAGTTGCAAAGATTGGTAAATGAAGTTGGGTTCAAGACTGAAAAAGGTGTGAAGATATATTGCGACAACAAGTCTGCCATAGCCATTGGCAAAAACCCGGTTCAACATAAGAGAACAAAGCACATTGATATTAAGTATCATTTTGTGCGAGAGGCTGAGCAAAAGGGACTCATAAAGCTGGAGTATTGTCCCGGAGAATCACAAGTTGCTGACATTCAAACAAAGCCCCTAACTACTTCAAGGTTTGAAGACTTAAGGATGAAGTTAGGAGTTAATACGAAACTCAATTAAGGAGGAGTGTTATATTATTAATTGAGTTTTGTATTATATATAATGTATATATTGTACATATGTTATCTGCACTCAAGTAACCGTTAGTTGGTTACGGTTTCACTTGTGTCCTTTCGAAAAAGCTTCTCTTCGTTTGTGACTTTTCCTTTGTATATATACGTTGTCCACATATCAATAAAAGATAATCATTTTCCTGAACAACAATTGTGTAATAGAGAAACTACAAAGAGAGTAACGTAACAAACAATCAAAACAGAAAACTCTGTTTTGTTGTCAGATCCAAACAAGAACAGACTTTGATAGGTTAAAATCTTTAACCTGCATTGTGTTTTGATTATATGGTTTTAATGATATTGATTTTATATATTTGTTCCATGTATTTATATTGTTGGCGGAAAATATTCGTGTGGATTCTGCTATTGGAGGGCATAATCTCATCCTATTGGTAAACAATCCCTTGCAAACTAGGAACACATCTTTGTGGGGTTTTTTGGTTTACCTTTTTTTTGTTATTAGATTCGTTCCATATATTACTGTTTTTTTTTGCTTGTTTTTATTTTATTTTTCTTTCGTTGTGATTTATTAATTCTTTGATTTAAAAAATCCTTTTAACAAAAGAAATATATACTTAAATCCCCAATTTTCTTAAATCTCTCGATACTAATATAAACTAGTTTGGTTGTAAAAATTGAATTCGGTTTAAGTATAAAAATCAAATTATATATATACCATCCAAAAACTAGTAATTGTGTTGTAAAGAATAAAGATGTTATCTATAAATTTTAACCGGCACTTTTTTCCAAGTTAATTGGTAATGAGTAATCTGACTCAGATTTTTTATATATACTAGGAGAGATGCGCGTATTTTATTTTAATTTGATTTTAAAATAATTCGTTTTAGATATTTATTATTACTATTGATTT
The DNA here is from genome assembly GCA_028015245.1 of Cardamine occulta. Lineage (NCBI taxonomy): Eukaryota > Viridiplantae > Streptophyta > Magnoliopsida > Brassicales > Brassicaceae > Cardamine > Cardamine occulta. Next base: position 4,522,431 of record CM051382.1, read on the forward strand.
TTTTCTTGCTTTTTTCAAATTTTTTATTATTTATATTTTTTCTTGATGATATGTATAATCTATTTCATACATTATTTTAAGAAATATTTATTTATTCTTCAATTTTATTATCATCAATTTACCATTTTGAAGTTTTTTTTTATATATATTTCATTGAATCCATCTCATTTTTCTATGTCTTAATTATTATTTATTTGTATTCATTTTTCTTTCTTTTATTTTTATATAATTTGTTATCTTTTCAATTGTGTATTGAATATTTTTTTGATGGCTTATAATTTTATAGGTTGGAATTAACTTCTTAGCTTATTCAATCTCATAATTCATTATTTTCTTAACTTGCATTAAAATTTAATTATCTTTATTTGTTTGAAAATAAAAATTAAATCACTCAGAAAAAAAAAAAAAAATGATACATTTAAAATCCTGTATTATATAATTTATATGTTTTATGGTTTATGTTTTAAATTGAATTTGAATAGCATTTACTTATGATTTTAAATAGTTAAATTCAAATTTAATGGTTTTATGTATAATTAATAGTTGGACACATATTAATATTTATTTACGTTACTTTTTATTAAAAAAAGATTAATTGCTTATATAATTTGCACATGTGGAAAATAAAGTTGAGACTGACCAATAAAATGGGGATGATGTGTCATTCTCTGAAGATGATGATGTGTCATTTCCTGAAGAGTCCCTTTAACTATTATATAGAGGATTAGTGTTTTTATATGTTTATACAAATAAAGAAAAGTGTAGAAGAAGGCATTAGATATTACACAGTTGACTGTATATGAGAGTGTTGACTGGTAAGTGGGGTGGTGGATATACTTAGCAAATCGGCTCACTTCATGCCTTTAACTCACCCTTATTCAGCGATTACAATGGCTCAAACTTTCCTTAACAATGTCTACAAGCTTCATGGTTGTCCAAATTCTATTGTAAGTGACAGGGATAGTGTGTTCTTAAGCGAGTTTTGGAAATAACTATTCACTTTACAGGGAGTTTCGTTGCAATTTTCAAGTGCATACCATTTAAAAAGTGATGGTCAAACAGAGGTGGTGAATAGAGGATTGAAGACGTATTTGCGTTGTATGTGCAATGATATGCCTTATATATGGAGCAAATGGTTAACATTGGCTGAGTTTTGGTATAATACCAATTTTCATACTTTAACACAAATCACTCCTTATGAAGCAGTTTATGGTCAAACACCACCGATACATTTGCCATATTTACCGGGGGGAAAAGGTGGTTGTAGTAGCTAAGTCGCTGCTAGAGAGGGAAAATATGTTATTAATCCTGAATTTTCATTTGTTGAGAGTTCAACATCGAATGCAACAGATAGCAGATCAACATAGAACCGAGAGGAGTTTTGAGATTAGAGGTTATGTGTATGTGAAGTTGCAACCCTATAGGCAACAATCAGTGGTAGTAAGATCGAACCAGAAACTGAGTCCCTCTAAAATTATAGATAAGTGCAGCACAATTGCTTATAAATTGGAGTTACCATCGAGTTCTCTGATATATCCAGTGTTTCACATCTCTCAATTGAAAGTGTTAGTGGGAAATGTTCATACATCAACTCAGCTTCCAACATTATTGCTTGATGTACTGGATAAAGAACCTGAGAAGATATTGGAGAGAAAGATGGTAAATCGACAAAACAGAGCTGTTACTATGGTATTAGTCAAATGGAAAATTGAGCCGGTGGAAGAGGCAACATGGGAGTATCTCTTTGATATGCAGATTAACTATTCTCAAGTCAAACCTTGAGGACAAGGTTCTCTAAAGGAGGGAGATTTGATACAGTTTATACGAATAAGGAAGAGTGTGGAAGAAGACATTGGATATTACAGAGTTGATTGTAAATGAGATTGTTGATTGGTGTGTTTGAGCTTAAAGAAGTAAGTGTGCTAGAGAAAGCGATGCAGACACGTGTAGGGTGGAGATAAAGAACAGTATGTAGTTTGTTAGATCGATTTAAATGAAGAGCTTTTGCTAAGAGAAGAGGTATTCAAGATCATTTGTGTAATTTTGTATCTTCTTCTTCATTTCTGAAATTCTTCTTGTTATCGATGTGATACGCAATCTTATTGAAGTTCATTCTGTTGGTAGAACTTGGATAGATGAGTCACATTGTTGTTTACAGTGAACATCAATTTGATTGAAAAATAAAGAGATTTGTTCTGTGAAATCGAATACATAGATTATTGTATTAGTTTGTTCTCTTTATAGTGGCTCTGATACCATGTAAACCGAAAAGAGCTTGAGGACAACTAATCATTCTCATTGATACAACATCATCGAATATATATCATCGACTAGCAATACCGTAATCCCTAATCGGACGTAATAATTACGTCGGAACTATTTAGAACCTTAACAAAAATCAATCTTCTTCTTTTCGCTAGTTTTCAAGTATGACAGTGCATCATATTATTAGTGTTCGTTAACTCATGATTTCGAGTGTGAAGAAAAAAAAATCGAGGCAATTTTATTCTGAGAATCTTAAACATTTCAAACCAACATACTAAATGCATTTAAAGAATTAAAAAGGACAGTTTTAGTCTCGATTATGTCCATCTCGATTTTTTCAAATTCATTTATGGTAGTTTATTCTTCGTTTTGTTATTCGTATTGTTTTATAAAAAAATTTCATACATTATAGTACTGTGTCCACTGTAAGATTTCGGATGTAATATTTTTCTACAACAAAAATATATAAAAGCATACACCTAAATATATAAAGATTAAATTCTGTATCAATTATTCTACTACTACAACCTTAATCAATCGTATCCTTCTTTGGGATCCAATAATCCAAAAATAGTTATAGATAAAAATAACGACAATGAACCTTATGGGGGTGAAGCATCACAGACTATAAAAGTTTTTTTTTTTTTATAATAATTTTTTTTTAACGATTTGTGACACCCAGACAGACGTGCCTTCGGCCAGAAGGTTTGGGGCGCAACTTGCGTTCAAAGACTCGATTGTTCACAGGATTCTGCAATTCACACCAAATATCGTATTTTGCTACGTTCTTCATCGGACTATAAAAGTTTTTTTTTCATCATAAAGACATTGTCTCAAAAAATTTCTTCATTATAAGAAGAAAAAAATTATATCATTCACAAAACACAGATCTTGCTTGTATATAGTCCATTTAATATTCTCATATGAAGAAAAAAAATAAGAGGTTGGATTAATTTGGTGAAGTATTAATAATACTTATTGAAAGCTGCTGGCTTTAAAACAGCTAGCAATAGGGTCCCAAATATTTTTGACCAAAAAAAAAAAAAGGGTCCCAAATATTTAATATTTGGTTATGGCCTTATGGGTACCGACCTTTTGTTTATGTCGACTACGTATAGAATGAATCATCAGAATTGTAATTATGTTACTTTGCTTCTTAGGTTATGGTAGTTGATTCAGAAGCGTACACTTACGATGAAGAAGTGATCAAGAAAGCAGAAGCCATGGGGAAATATAGAATCATAGTCATATCTGTTGATAGCTTGATATTACTTGAATTTATAATCTTTGAATCATATCGACCACAAATCATATATATGCACCTAAATACACATTGGTTCTTGGGTCTCCATTGATTACAGATCTTTATTTTACTTTTCTTAGAATCTCATCCGAATTTATAATACATGTCAGCGTTAAAGAAAAAATTTAAGATGTTTTAAAAAAAAATTTAAAGATGTTAATTTATAGTTATTGTCATCAAATGTTTATCGAAGTCTATACTCTCGTTTAGTATAGTTTTATGGTTAAAAAATAGTTTCGATTCATGCAAGACGTATTATTTTCATTTCACACAAAAAAAAAAACTATTTTTTCAATATATATATGTAAAACAGATGGTCGCTACGTAAACAAAATTTTTCTAACAATTTTTTTAAAAGTAGCTGCTGCTGGCCATCAAATCATAATAATAAACATCTTCTTTATGTCGTTTTTTAACCGATGTAATCTGTTTTAATTCCATCGATAGTCACAAGACTCACAACTACTCTTTGTGTACTTCGTTTTCTTAGAATGTACTTCGTTTTCGTTTTGCATATTGAGAAAAGAAAAAATCCAGATCAAACCAGACAAAATCTCTTTTTTCTACGATTCGATTTTGGATGAGCCATTGCAACTAAAACAACATATTCCAAACAGATCCAAAATGGTTCATCTTCAAAAGAAAGTAGATAATACTTTTCAGATTTTTTGTTTACATAGAACCACCTTTTAGAATATTGTATATATAAAAATAAATTTCAGTTCATGTGAACCAAAATGTGATTTTCGAACAGATTAAGAAACCTTCTATAAATATTTATTGATCGAGTTATAACATCTAAATAAAAATATACAGTGAAAACTCTATAAATTAATACTCGATAAATCAATAATTTTTTCTAGTCCTAAATTGATAGTTTGACCCAAATATCACTTCTATAAATTAATAAATATCAATAAATTAATAAAATATCGTAAATACTTTGGTCATAATATTATTAATTTATAGAGGTTTTACTCTTTGATTAATTTACTTAAATCTACAAATCATGACTTTTTTCATACAATTTATCATATCACTCTTCCACCGAATTGAAGGTTAGATATCTAGATGGTATTTTCTGATGCTGATGTTATAACTCTTATCGGTGTCTATGTTTTTATACCTTCAATATTTGGCTCCATGCATTAGTCACATTTTGGCTCCATGCTGATGTTAAAACTTTAAGTTTTAATTAGTTTGTATGCAAAATGTCAAAACGATCTTATATATAATAAACAGTTTCGGAGATGTCAGAAGGATTTCCGAAACAATCTGTTACTCATAAGTCTGAACTCTGAACACATCCAATATTTCTTGCTCTATAAAGAAAGTAAAAGAAAATATATAATAATTATGCGGTCAAGTCAGAAAAGGAAAGTGAGAGTGACGATGCAATAAGGATTATAAATAAAATGCATTTACCAGTATGGCTCTCTCTAGTGTATTTATTTCATCGTACTTTCAATTATAAAATGTTTTTCACATTCCTTAGAAAAATCAACATATCATGGGTTATTTTCTCATTCAATTGGTTTTACGGAAGACTATTTTTAGATATATAGGGTCTAAATGGTAACTGCTGAATCTGGCTGAATGTGGAATTTGACGGAATTTATTTGTGATTTTTTGCGGAATCTGACGGAATAACTAAAGATTTAAATGGTAACAACATAATCTGGCTGAATGTAGCAGAATATAATAAGTGATTAATTAAAAAAAAATTGTATCTAATTGAATAACATATATAATTAAAATAATATGAAATAAAAGTTAATAATATTTTTGAAAATGAAATAAATATTAAGTATTAAAATTGTTAAAAAATTAAATTATTTATATGGATTAATAATGTATTAAACAACAAAAAAAAGTTAAGAACTACAAAAATTAGTGATCTAAAAATACATTATTCTTTTAAATATAATATACATTTATTTTTATTTAGAGAAATAAAGTTAAGGATAAACATTTGGTTATTCGGTTTGGTTTCAAATATGAAGTTTTGAGTTTTAAAAATAATTAAGTGAATATATTAATTTTTAGTGGAATTCGTTTGATTACTTTGGTTTGATCCCGTTCGGTTTGGATATGGATAATTTGGTATATAAATTTTTATACCGTTGGATTTTTTTTTACATTCAATTTGGTTTGATTTGATGAATCACTCAGATTCTCTATTACCACCAATTCCACAGATTACGCAAATGATGTAATTTTTTAATGACACATTTTCCTCTCAATTTTTACATAGATCATTGAACAAATAACATGAAAATGCAATCTATTTCATGTATGTGAACTTATATATATATATATATATATATATATATATTTCTTATCATGAAGTTATACTTTTTATTTAACCAATTATATTAAAGGACGATTATCTAAAATGGACCATTTTGAAAATTTATTTCCAAACGAAATTTTCTGAAAAGAAATTTGAAGCAGTAAAGGTCCCGTTTGGAAATAAATTTTCAAAAAGGTATATTTTTGTATTTAATCTTATATTTAATTACCTTATTAGTTTAATTATATATTTGCGAAAATAATTTTTACATTCAACATAGATAATGTGAACTAGACCTAGGCAAAATACTCAGAACAAAACAACTTAACCAAAACCGACCTTAAAAAAAGAGGAACTAAACCGAACCAAAACTGATAAAATATCTGAACAGAATATTTTAAAAATTGAATTTAAACCCGAACAGAATAGAAAACTAAATAGGTATATAAATATCTAAAATAAAGTTATACATCCAAAAATATTAGTTATATTTAAATTTGATATGATTTATGCCTAAATTATTAACTATTTTTATCTTTATTCAATTTATTTTTGGTGGAATTTTGTGGAATTTCCACAACACCAACTGGTAACAAAAAACAAATTCCACCATATTCCTCAAGAATTCCACGAGGAAGAATTCCACAATTCCTCTAATACTAGTTAGGGCCATAGTATTAGTTACCTATCAAACCAAACCGCAAGATCTTTGAAATGTTGAACTATTTGATCTATAGTACTATCTTATCCAAGAATTTTTCTTAACAATTTTAATTTTATGCAGATAATTACTTAATAACTAAATAAAAATGTGGAAATATAAGAATAATATTGAAACCTAAATAGTCAAAAGAGACAAACAAAGACAGTTAGTATGAGTCAATTTCCACACTGATTGATTCCAACAAGATTTTTCAATGAAATTGGTAAAGAGATACTCCCTCTCATCAGTTAAAGCTTCCATTAATTTCAATACAATCATCACCTAAAAGTCAGTTCACATTATAAACTACTGACGTTAAAACAGTATTAAACCCTTAAACAAAAAAACAACAACAGTAGGTTTTTTTTTTTTTTTCATCTAAGAATGTATTAGAAATGAAATGAAAACATAATACAATCATCATCAGTTTAGCCAAATATTACAGGGAAGGTGAAAACAAAAAAACAACCCCACCTCTCACCTATCGACTACATCTAGACAAAAGCTTAGCCTTGCATAGAGGCAAAAGAGCTCTCATCTTCAAATACTCTAGCCAACCAAAATAGAAAGGAAGAAGCCACATAAAATTGATTACGTGAATCAGATGTGACACTTTAAGCAATGAGAGCAACTCCTCTGTTGGCACTAGCCTTAGTAAATTCAAGTCTCCAATGGAAAAAGTGAACAGCACATTCCGTAGTTTGATAACTGAAAGATGGCCAAGCCTCCGACCTATTAACAGCAGCCACTAATTCAGCACATTCACATTCAAAGATCACTTTCTTCAAATGATGCTGATTAATGCTTTCCATTGTCTAGAGCAAAACCTTTCAGGTTAACCTCCTCTTTACTATGTAAATTAAAGAACGAGGTTCGGCTGTGCAATCTTACATGTCTTTGATGATCTCTGAATATGTGAATTATAAATTTGAATATCCTTGATGATCTCTGTGCAATAAAACGTTAAAACAGTATAGTATTATAAATTTGTTGTTTTTTTTTTCAATCAAGCTTCACATTCCTCAGAAAAATAAAGCATTTGATAATCTATCAACCATATATTCTTCACGTGCTATTACGAAGACATATATTAATATATTATATTCACATTCTTATATCATCAAATGATATACCATTACCAAAAAAAAAATTCTGTGTATATTGTCATGGGTGAGAAAATATTGTTATTATTAATATAGTTTTTAACAGATAAAAAAAAACCATGTATGCCAAAAGAAATTGATATAACCCATTGAATACTTTTTTTTTTGTTAAAAAAACCATTAAATAGGTTATGTAATCGATTGCTCATTTTTACGTTTATGTGTGTGTTTTCATCATCAATCGATTGCTCATTTAACAAAAATAAAATAAATCTATCGATTGATGATGAAAACACACACATACGTACATATGTGTAATGTGTGTGTTTGTTTTTGTTTAGTAAAGAACTATAGGATTTATGTGATTTCTTAGCTTACCGGAGATTTGGGTGGTCGTTTTTTTTTCTTTAACAAAAAAAAATGTTGAAGATTGAGATGGTTTTGGAAAGCAAAACGTATAAGTTGAGGGGAATGAAGCCTGGTCCGACATCATCATCAATTCATCATCATAACAATGAGATAGAATGGTCTCGAGCCAGGCATCATCCACCTGAACTTTTGGCTCAGAGAGAAATGGAGAGAGATGAGAAGTGGTTAAGAGGAGAATTATTATGTAATAATAGTCTTTATCATTTCAGTTATTATTTCAATATACAACTATTAATCAATTAATTAATTAAATTTAGAAGATTCAAATTAATACTTTTTTTTTTGTTAAAAGAAAAATATATTAATAGTAATATTGAAATAAAATAAAATTCTAGGATGGGTATTTAGAAATTTGTGTATTAATATTCCATACACCATTTTTTGTGTGGGTATTTAAATTTTAGATATCCGGAATACATGAATATAAGTTTGGTACACCTAAGTTTCAAGATATACGTCATTACTTAAAGACCAGAATTATAAAACTGAGAAAGTTTGGTATATAAAATAATGACATATTCCTAAAGAAAAAACAATCACATTCTACTTTTAAATTTTTTTCTATTTCCAAGTCAAAAAGAAAGAAAAAAAAGTATCTTTTGACAACCATTCAAAATACTATTAGCTGCAGAAAAATTAGTTCCCTATCACAATCTAACAACTAACTAACATACCACAACTTGTGTCATCTTCATCAAACGTCAAATTATTGACATGATTAAACAATATATTATTAATTAAATCTAACAGAATTATTGTATATAGTGAACTCATAATTACCATAAACTTTTTTTTTTAAACTGTGGCTGATATATATATACTTGAAAAGTGGCAGGCACACATTTATTGGAATTTTCTTTATTGGCAGGCACACATTGTCAAAGATACATATTTGAGTACAAAGACAGTAAGAAGAGGTAGAGAATGTGCAAAGCTTCTGGATAAGGAAGTGGGTTTGCATTACTCTGAAGAGAGCTTAGCCAGAGTGAGGGAGAGTACCTTTACTCCATTAGCCATGTCTTCCGGAGATGAGTATTCTTCAGGTTTATGGCTGTATCCTGCAAAACATAACACAACCAAGAAAAGCTCAGTGGGCCATGCTGGTTTGATTAAGCTCACGGTCTCATTGATTTGTGTATATACCTTTGTAGCACGGGATGAATATCATACCCATTGGAGATATCCTGCAAACAGTAATACAACAAAGTTCAGCAACACTTAGCAAAAACGAAGACTAATGAATCTAACTGATTCTGAACTTTAAATGTTTCACTTTGAATTTTTCTAAAGTTGTGAGTTAGGACTCTCCAGGGGGGTACTTGAAGAGTTGCAAAGTTTTCACAGTTGAGGATGCAAGGTTTGAAAGTTTAGGGTCGTATTCGGAATATGAAACTTGCAGGATTTTGTAGTAGTACCTGGCCATGAAGAGAGAATCATGATAAGCTCGGCTTATCATCATCTTGTGTGATAAGTTTAGCTCTGTGGCTGCCTCTGCCATTTTCTTGATTACTAGTTTGTCTGAGAGTGCCGGTGGATCTTGATTTACAATCTTGAATTCTGATAGCTTCACTTTCCGTTTTCGAGCTATCGTGTTAGCAGATTCCTGAATTTTCTTGATCACGGTGTTTCTTCTCGCTTCATCAATATCCCTCGTATCTTTGAAAGAACACAGGAGAAGAACTTAGTCCCAACGATAAACCAAAACACTTGGGACTACTCTTAACTTCCTTATTTGCTCAGATAAAACACGGATTTTTACCAGACATTCTCTATTAGTATGTGTGATGAAACCTAATGCATTACCGATTTCAAGATGAGCTTTGCTCGGAATGCTGTTGATTGCTCCAGGATGTAGCTCCAAAATACCTTACACCGCAAAGATTCATCTTGTGAATAAGTTCCATTGAGAGTAACTTCTTTTGAAATTAGTGAGGCAAAACTTACCAACAGTTCCTACAGTATCTATTGACTCCGACTCTAATACATGTTTTTCCACGGCTAGAGCCAACTCTGCAGCCGCAAGCCCAGCATCGTTTCTAATAAAATCATCATTACATATTGATCAGTGTACTAGTTGTTAAGTAGACGACGGTTCAGTTGTATAATATAGCTCACCTATAGGGCATAAGCACAGCACCAGCATGACCTCCATTTCCTTCAAATTCCACCTTCAAACTTGCTGGAGCAGCAATAGCGGTTACCACACCGATATCTAAACCTGTGGTCAAATCGTGTCCGATATTAGCTAAAACAAAAGAGAGAAAAAGTAAGAAACTCTTAGATGCAGAAGCCGACCTTCCTCTTCGAGTATAGGTCCTTGTTCGATATGCAACTCTATAAAAGCAAAGTAACTTCCTTTCTTCAAAAACACACTCGATAAGTCATCATCTTTATCTTCTGCGTATCCAGCTGATCTAGCTGCTTCTATAAAAGACACATTTTGGCCATCAAAAACCGTAGTCTTTAGTCCTTCTGCAAGTTCTTTGCTTCCAGCAAGTAAGCGGCTGTTTCAAGAACGTTTACAAGTAAGACAAAAAGAAACAAAGCATCGATCATTTTTATGTGCTCATAAAGTTCAAAACAAAAGTACCTTCCTAAACAACTGATCCCAAATCGAGTTGGTTCTTCCGATGTAAACAAGATTATCTCCAAAGATCTCTTCGGTTTAAACCCCGACCTTAACAAAAACATAAAAACCAACAACCTGAGAGTTTTGCTTTCTATAATCCAAAGACTCAAAACATTTTCAAATTCTTCATATATACCTTTTCAAGACATTGATAGCTTCAATTGCACCTAAAACACCAACAACACCATCAAACTTCCCTGAATACGGAATAGCATCAATATGAGAACCAGTGGCTACAGCAGGAAGATTTGGCTCTGAACCATCCCTAAACAACACACATCAGGGTGAATCAAACATAAAAAATCAACAAAAAGACTTTTCTTTTTAACAAAACAATGAACAAGAGAAAGAACCAAACCATCTCCCAAATATGTTCCCAACAGCATCTTCTCTAACAGAGAGACCTGAAAGTGCCATCAAATTCTTCACATACCTAACAAAATCAAATCTTTATGAATACTCAAACAAGTAATAACATAACAAGACACTCAATTCAGATTGTGTTAACAAAAATCTTAACTTTATGATTACTCAAACAAGTAAATTGATTTTTAAATTACCTTCGAGCTAAGACATCTTTATCAGTATAAAGAACTCTAGTGACTGATGGAGAAGGAGCATCAGAGAAATTAGAAAGCTCATCTATCTAAAACCAAAACAAAACAACAACAACAACCATTAAAAATCAAAGCTTTAAAAACTTCTGAAAACTAGAAAAATTCAAATAAACCTGTTTTTGCAATCCTTGAGCATCAACAGAGAGTGAAGAAGCGAGATTGATGGAACTGAATTGACCCGGTTCGTGAATTGGGTATCCGGAAAAATCCTCCATTGTTCTGATTGTTTCATGTTGTTGTTGAGCTAAGTTTGAAGGTAGAACAAAGCAGAGGAGAAGAAGAAGAAGAGTAACAGAGCAGAACCGAGTCGATTCTAAAGATTCCATTTTTTTTTGTTCTCCTTCAGTGTTTGATTCTGAAAGAGATGACATCGATACACACTATTTACAGTTTCATAATTTAGGATCTAGTTTTTGGAAAAGTTAATTATTTAACCTTATATTTAAAATGAAGAATATTGTCCTAATTGTTTATAGAGTGAATCCTCAAAATCAGTGGGAATCTGAGACAGAGTGTTTTGTTTGTACTATATGCCTTTATTATATCATCTCATGTAAAATACTATATAAAATTTTTAATTTAAAATTAAGTTGATATGTCTAGGAAATAGGAATCTTTTTTTTCTAGAGGGTTGATTTGTCTCTTATCGAAACTTTTGGTCTGTTCCTCTTAAGTAAAGAAAATTTTGATATGATCTTCATCGACCGTTGCATCAAGTGATGATATGTATGTATCAATCCATTTTTTTTATGTCAACTCTTATATATATATATATATTTATTAGAACAGTTTTGAACACCAAACCGGCAAACATAGTTTATATGAATAACAAAATGCAGATAAATTATTGTATTCTCTGCTAATTTATCCACTTTTAAATTTAAATTACGAGAAATAAAAAAAAACGAGAAAAATAAGAATAAATTCTTAATTCTCATATGATCTTCAAGCTGTGTTGAATAAGCAGGTCAATCCGCTGATGTAGATACCATCTTCACCAACTCGGAAGAATATGTTAAGAATGCTATTTCTCTTTTTGGTTGTGCGGTCATACTTATCATGGCCCATGTAAGAGATTCTAGCTCGACGTGCAATAGGAAGATGTACCTAAAATTGTTACATGCCCCCATAATGGTTCCCTCCAGAGGCGTGCCTATGCCTTACCAAAAAAAGCATTGGCCTTAGGCCCCTAAATATTTAGCAAATTTTAGGACCTACAATTTTAAAATATTTGTTTGGTATATTGATGAAATATGTATTGTAGTGTTATTATACTTGAGTTTTAAAATTTTATTTCATATATTAAGAAAATAGTATTAATTATTTATAATATTTACAATATTTATTTTAAACTTTAGTATTTTATAGAATATATGTAGTGTTAATTAAAATTAGTATATTTTATATCTTAAGAAAATAGTAAAAAAATATATTCATAAATATAAAATAGTGTTTGTTATCTTTAATTTATTATAAAAATATGTTAAATTTTAGTTACAATTTATATTTTATCATAAATATCAGAATTATTTTCGCGACGACAAATTTTTTTTTTTTTTGCTTTAGGCCTCCAAAACCCTTGGCACGGCTCTGATTCCCTCCACGTAATCTTTAAAGCAGAACCACCATAATCCAGAAAAATTGTCAATTTTTTTCCACGAGCCATCTACATGGCAACGATACCCTTTAAAAACCAAAATCTGAGGCAAATGATTTCATTGATCAATGGATATCTAATGGATCAATGATTTCATTAATCAAATCCATGTCGCACATCATGCATGTCGGATCAATTAATTGATTCACCATTAGATTAGGATAAAAGTTATGTCCTTTACATAATGTTGGCCTCATGCGATTAGCTGGTATCCATGGATCATTCTAAATTGAAATGGAATGCCCAAAGCCAACTCTTTTAATTAGTTATTTTTTGACCAGAGGTCTAACCGAGATAATACTTCTCCATCCATAGGAGGGAGAATACGATGTAATTAGATCCAGTGAGTTTGTTTTCCGATAATATATACATTTGAAAACTTTGGCAAAAAGTCCCAATTTTGTGAACTCAAATTTGGGGGCCCATTATTTTAAAATTTTAATATAATATTAAATATATTATTAAAAATAAGGGAATAGCATAAAAATATATAAAAGTTTATGAAATGTAAAATTAAACTAGTAGAGAATTTATGTTTTAAAGAAAATAAATACAGTTTTCATTAGTTTATTTCTTTTGAAACAAATTTTATGTCAAAAAGTTATACATTTTTTCATATATATATATATATATGTATAAACAAACTTTTATTTATCTTGAATGGGGAGCCAAAAATCTCAGGACAAGCTCTGGTTATAATTTCATATTGAAAAAAGAATATGACTTTATGAGAACATTAGATACCATGTAATCATACTTAACATTCTCTAAAATAGGTCTAAAATAAACAAAATTAAATAACAGAAATTTGTTTCCGTAATTAAATAAGAGGAAAAAACTATCAAGAATGAAGAGATTGATAGCCACAACGGAAAAACATAATTAGGATCTCGATGTAATCTGTCATGTTGTATTTACATTCTATTTGATATTTTATCATGCTTGTTTCTACAAAAATGATTCCACCTCCGATTAAAAAGGAGAATGTGATATGTATCATTAAAGTTTATTCTAATGTTTTCACTGTGTCATATAATAAAGTTTCAAACGTAGTAGTTTATGTGAGTGAGTTGTAACGACTAGAAAAAAAATTACTCCTTTTCTTTATATATATATGGTTTAACACCTTCTATGAAAATATATCATAATTAGAATTTTTTTTATAATAAAGAAAATATAGTATATCTATAATTACATGATAGATTTTAGGAAAAAAAACACAAAGAATATAATATTACAAATATAATAAACAATTAGTTTGCTTTAATATAAATTAGTGTATCATAAAACTGTAATGTAATAATTTTGACCAAAAAATGGTTACTGCATTATATTACATTATATTTTTTTCTCCACAAGGTAAGATGTACAACAAAAACTACCATAAATGCATGTAAAAAAATCAGAGGAAAAGGCAACAAAGATAATTACTAAACAAGTCAAAAACCATACAAAATTTATAAATACTAGGAACAATGTCACAGTAGTGAACACACGATAAAATATAAATTGTATAAACATTAAACAATGCGTGGTAACAAGCAAATAACTTGTGTGTCCATCTTAGCTGTGATAGTAGTGATGCTTTCAATTTCTCAAAAAACAAATGCTCCAATGTCAGAGAAAGGGTTGCTGCCAGATCCACGGTCTTGTGTGACAAACGTAAGAAAGATTCCAGATTGTGTAGATGCATTGAAGCAATTCCATTTAAAGATTATCCAAAAACAATGTTGTGTCGTACTAGTTATTCTTCCCGGAGATTGTTTTGGAATTTTATTTCCTATGCGTTTTGTCTATCATATCGCGCTTAAGGCTACATGCAAATTATTAGGCATTTTTTAGTTAAAATTTTGTTATTTTTCTTTTATGTAACAACAATAATTTATTTTATTAATATGAAATTCATTTTAATGATTTATAAACCGGTCCTGAGGGCATTGATATGAAATATTTGTAAGGGGTCCCAATTTTTTTGACTCTAATTTGGGGGCCCATTATTGTTTTTAATATAATAATAAAAATATTATTAAAAATGAGGGAATATCATATACATATATATAAATTTATTAAATGTAAAATTAAACTAGTAGAGAATATATGTTTAAAGTAAATAAATACAGTTTTCATTAGTTTATTTGTTTTGAAACAAATTTGAAATCAAAAAGTTAATAAACAGAATTTAATTTATCTTAAATGGGCTTCCGAAAATCCCAGGACAAGCTCTGGTTATAATTTCATATTGGAAAAAAAGAAAATGACTATACGTGAATAGTAGATTCCATGTAATCATACTTAAAATTCTCTAAAATAGGACTAAAATAAACAAAATTAAATGACAGAATTTTGTTTCCGTAATTAAATAAGCGGAAAAAACTATCAAGAACTAAGAGATTGACAGCCACAACGAAAAAAATAATTAGGATCTCGATGTAATCAGTCATGATGTATTTACATTCTATTTGATATTTTATCATGTTTGTTTCTACACAAATGATTCCACCTCCGATTAAAAAGGAGAATCTGATATGTATCATTAAAGTCTATTCTAATGTTTTCACTGTGTCATATAATAAAGATTCAAACCTAGTAGTTTATGTGCCTGAGTTGTAAAGAATAGAAAACAAATTACTCATTTTCGTTATATATATATGATTTAACACCTTCTATAAAAATATAACATAATTAGACTTTTTTTTATAGTAAAGCAAATATAGTCTTTCTATAATTACATGGTAGATTTTAGGAAAAAAACAAAGAATATAATATTACAAACATAATAAATAATTAGTTTGCTTTAATATAAATTAGTGTATCATTTGTAACACCCGTGTTCTGGAAATTAATTAATTTGGAAGTTCTTTCGAGTTTATGAACTTTAGTCAAGTCTCGAGAAATTAATTATGGGGTTGAAATAATTAATTTAGATTTATTCCGGGGGTATCATAAGTCGATTTAAAAGTTGTGGGGTTTTTCTTAAATAAGTGGCAAAAGTCAATTTAGCTTTTTTCCATCTTTTCTTCTCCTTGTCGCCATTTATGGCTGAAAGAAAAAGCTTTGGAGCTTGAGAGTGAGCTTGGAGAAGAGAGAAGAAGAAGAGAAAGGATTTGGTGAGCTTGTGGAGCTTGGATCTTGCGAGATCAAGGGTATGGAGCTTTGTGAAGCTTGGAAAAAGAAGGATTGGAGTGAGGCTTTGTGGGGTGGAGCTTGGAGGAGGAAGGAAAGATCTTTCTTGAGCTTGGAGAGTCCATCTAAGGCTAGATCCATCCATTCTAAGGTGAGTTGTGACCAAAGGTTAACATGAAGCCATGTGTGGGGGTTGTGAGGTTGTGCTAAGCTTTGGGGTGTTCCTAGGTTGCCTAGAAGCCTTTGATTATGTGTGGAGCTTTAGCTAGAGTTTGCTAAGCTTGTGGTGGTTAGGGAACCATGGATTTGTGCTTGTTGTGCCTTGTTAAGTTTTGATTATGAGTTCTTATGCTTGCTTGGTGATTGTGTGTGTTGTGGTTTCTTGGTGATTTCATGGCTTCTTGGGAGTGTTTCCCTAGTTGCTTGGTATGGTATTGCCTTGCTTGGTGTGTGTTTTGGTTATGGTTTAGAGGTTTAGCCTTAGGGTTGTGTCAAGGCTAAGTTGTAGAGTTGGGAATTTGGGGTCCCTATCAACCATGTGTGGTCGATAGAGCAATGTTGATAGGATGTATCGACTAGGGCAGGTCGATCGAGCGAGGTCGATAAATCCTGCTGGACATTTTCCTAGTGCTTATCGACCAGGTGTGGTCGATAGAGCGAGATCGATAGGATGTATTGACTAAGGCAGGTCGATAGGTTGGTCGATAAATCCTGCTAGACGTTTTTCTAGTGCTTATCGACCAGGTGTGGTCGATAGAGCGAGGTCAATATGATGTATCGACTAGGGTTGATCGATAGGTAAGTCGATGAGTTTCTTTAGATGGTTTTTAGGATGGCTATCGACTAGGTGTTGTCGATAAAGTGTGGTCGATAGTGGCTATCGACCACGTGTGGTTGATAGGGTGTGATCGATAGGGGGTATCGATGGTTCTGGTCGATAGAGTGTGGTCGATTAACCTTACTGTTCTCTGATTTGTGTTTTTAATACTTCTTGATGTTATGAATTGCTAGGTTGTTAGTCATGGATATGTTTGATTAGCTTTGCATTAGATTGCATGTTTAGCTGATTGTTTGAAGTAATACATGGTGTTATTATTTTGTGTTGGTGTGGTTGTTTGATTTGCTTGGGCTTTCATATAACCTGTTGTTGGGAGGATCAATCTCACTCAGCGTTTGGTTTACCAAATGTTGATGCATCACTTTTATCGATGCTGGTAAAGATAAGACATGATCGTGGAATTGAGGCAGTGAGGAGGGGATGATTAGGACCCAGTAGTTTTATGGTTTTGAGGAGGGGATTGCTAGAACCGGTAGAACTGTTGACCATGTATGGCCGTTGTTGCTTGTTGAATGTTAATTACTTGAAGAATATTTAAATATATGGGCGTTTAATTATTAAGTAATTGCATGTAAAAAAAAAAGTGTGGTCGCCACATTTTGGTATCAGAGCCCATACGGTTCTAGGAGCCCATACGGTTCTAGGATAGCTTGTGTGTTATTTGGGGTCATAGAATCATCCTCTTCGAGCCTTCTGAGATTCCACAGTGAGTTATCTTTATTGAGATGATTGTGTTTTAGCATTTCTTAGTCCTTGTTCTTTGAAGTGCAGATGGCTAGAGGGCGTGGTAGAGACCGTGGCTGAGGTAGAGGTCATGGTCGTGTTGAGGAGGAGCGGGTCGATGAGTCGCATGCGAGTCAGGTTAAGTTTGAGGGTATGACCGGTGTGAGTACCAATGTGGCTGGTGTTCTAGCGGGTGTTGTGGGTTTAGCAGCGGGTGATGCTCAGTCCCGAGATGATCATCTTGCTGATCTCTTGACAGTGTTGTTAGAGCGGTTACCAGAGAGGGTACCAGCTCAGGCTTCTGTGGTACCACCAGTGGTTATGGAGGTTCAGCCTCAACTGCGGTTGCTGAGGAGCTCCTATCCTACGTCAGGATGATGGAGCAGATGCAGAGGATAGGCACAGGGTTTTTCCCTGGAGGTGCTAAACGTGAGGACCCTGATGCGTGGTTGAGGAGGGTAAAGAGGAATTTCCTCTCGAGTAGGTGTCCCACGGGATACCAAGTGGACATTACGGTCCATTATTTTGAGGGTGATACGCATCTCTGGTGGAGGGGTGTGGCAGCCCGGAGAGTTCAGGCCGAGATGGCTTGGGTGGATTTTGTGGAGGAGTTTAACTCCAAGTGTTTTCCTCAGGAGGTGTTTAACCGGTTAGAGTTGAGGCTTGCGAGATTGACTTTGAGGGATCGGTTGGTACGTGAGTATGAGGTGGAGGTCAACCAGCTCGGATTAGATGGGCGGTTAAGAGTGAGTCAGCCCATGTCTAGAGATTCCTGATGGGTCTTAGGGTTAACTTATGGAACCGTTGCCTGATTAGGGCTTTTTGTACGGTTGACAAGTTGGATAAGACTGAAGCATTGCTGGAGGAAGGTCTGAAACACGAGGTGGTAGCGGCTACACCGAGATTTCAGGCGAGATCCGTGCAGCAGCAGTCTGGTCCGAGTAGAGGTGGTAAGCCGATGCAAGGATAGAAGCAGAAGTGGGATGGTGCTTCGAGAAGCAGTCGGGGTGGTCAGGGTTGCTTCGGGTGTGAGATCATGGATCACCGAGTGGTGAGCTGTCCTAAGAAGGGCGGGGTACGAGTGGATTCTCGGGTGTGCTTTCACTGCAAGGAGGTGGGGCATATTAGACCTCAGTGTCCTAAGCTGCTGCAGAGTGAGGCCACAGTGGTGCAGCCAGTTAGGCCTGTGGTAGCAGCGCCTCGAGTGTATTCCATCGTCGAGTCGGGAGAGCCAAGTTCCAGGCCGATCACATGTATTTTCTTAGATTCATCTAAGTTTAATTCTGTGTTGGGAAATTAGTTGCTTATATATGTGCATGTACCTTGTGTGTTAGGGGTGTCATGTGTTATTGGCACGGGAGCATCGCATTGCTTCGTTACTCCGGTTTGAGTTTGGGTTTCGTAGAGATTACCAGAGGTAAGCTCCTAATGATTCACGGTCGGGTTAGAGACGTGGATGTTTACGTAGCGGGAGAGCCTATACCTGCCATTATGATTATCTGCTCCGTGGAGCTGTATGATGTTATTTTGGGCATGGATTGGCTCAGAAAGTTTAGAGCGCATCTGGATTGTCACCGAGGACGTGTCGAGTTTGACAGAGGTAAGGGAAAGTTGGTGTATCAGGGGGTGAGACCGACTTCCAGGAAACTCGTGGTCTCAGTTATGCAAGCCGAACGTATGATCGAGAGGGGTTATGAGCCGTATTTGGCTACCATTTCTATGTCGGAGGCCGTTGGAGAGGCTAAAGTTTAATATATTTGAGTGGTTCGGGAGTTCCAAGATATATTCCAGTCGTTGCAGGGGTTACCACCGTCTAGGTCGGATCCTTTCACGATTGAATTGGAACTGGGGATGACACCGATATCCAAGGCTCCTTATAGAATGGCTCCAGCAGAGATGGTAGAACTAAAGAAGCAGCTGGAGGAGTTGCTGAGTAAGGGGTTTATTCGCCCGAGTACTTTACCGTGGGGAGCACCGGTGTTGTTTGTGAAGAAGAAAGATGGGAGTTTTTGGTTGTGCATTGTTTACTGGAGACTTAACCGAGTAACAATGAAGAACAAGTATCCTCTTCCATGGATTGATGAGTTATTGGATCAGTTGAGAGGGAGTACTTGGTTCTCCAAGATTGACTTGGCATCAGGATATCATCAGATTCCTATCGATGAGGTAGATATCCGGAAGACGGCTTTCAGATCTTGTTATGGCCACTACGAGTTTGTGGTGATGCCATTTGGGTTGACAAATGCACCAGTTACATTTATGAGATTGATGAACAGCATTTTCCTAGAGTATCTGGATGAATTTGTGATCATATCGATGATATCTTGTTGTATTTAAAGAGCCTAGAGGAGCATGAGGTGCATCTATGAGTGGTTCTTGTGAAGCTGCGGGAACATAAGTTATTTGCCAAGTTGAGCAAGTGTATCTTCTGGCAGCAGGAGAATGGTTTTCTGGGTCTTGTTATGAGATTGAGAGTGAGCTTGGAGAAGAGAGAAGAAGAAGAGAAAGGATTTAGTGAGCTTGTGGAGCTTGGATCTTTCGAAATCAAGGGCGTGGAGCTTTGTGAGACTTGGAAAAGGAAGGATTGGAGTGAGGCTTTGTGGGGTGGAGCTTGGAGGAGGAATGAGATATCTTTCTTGAGCTTAGGGAGTCCATCTAAGGCTAGATCCATCCATTCTAAGGTGAGTTATGACCAAAGGTTAACATTAAGCCATGTGTGGGAGCTTGTGGGGTTGTGCTAAGCTTTGGGGTGTTCCTAGGTTTCTTAGAAGCCTTTGGTTATGTGTGGTGCTTTAGCTAAAGTTTGCTAAGCTTGTGGTAGTTAGGGAACCATGGATTTGTGCTTATTGTGTCTTGTTAAGCTTTGATTGTGAGTTCTTATGCTTACTTGGTGATTGTGTGTGTTGTGGTTTCTTGGTGATTCCTTAGCTTGTTGGGAGTATTTCCCTAGTTGCTTGGTGTGGTATTGCTTTGCTTGGTGTGTGTTTTGGTTGTGGTTTAGAGGTTTGGCATTAAAGTTGTGTCAAGGCTAAGTTGTAGAGTTGGGAATTCGGGGTGCCTATCGACCAAGTGTGGTCGATTGAGCGAGGTCATAGGGTGTATCGACTAGGGCAGGTCGATAGGTTGGTCGATAAATCCTGCTGGACATTTTTCCTAGTGCTTATCAACCAGGTGTCGTCGATAGAGCGAGTTTGATAGGATGTATCGACTAGGGTTGATCGATAGATAAGTCAATGAGTTTCTTCTGATAGTTTTTAGGATGGCTATCGTCTAGGTGTGGTCCATAGTGGCTATCGACCAGGTTTGGTCGATAGAGTGTGGTTGATATGGTGTGGTCCATAGTGGCTATCGACCAGGTTTGGTCGATAGAGTGTGGTTGATATGGTGTGGTCGATAGGGGGTATCGATGGTGCTGGTCGATAGAGTGTGGTCGATTGACCCTGTTGTTCTTTGACTTGTGTTTTTAGCACTTTTTGATGTTGTGAATTGCTAGATGGTTAATCATGGATGTGTTTGATTAGGTTTGCATGAGGTTGCATGTTTAGCTGATTGTTTGAAGTAATATGTGGTGTTATTATTTCGTGTTGGTGTGGTTGTTTGATTTGCGCAGGCTTTCATATAACCTATTTTTTGGAGGATCAATCTCATTCAGCGTTTCGTTTACCAAATGTTGATGCATCACTTTTGTTGATACAGATAAAGATAAGACGTGATAGTGGAATCGAGGCAGTGAGGAGGGGATGATTAGGACCCGGTAGTTTTGTGGTTTTTGTAGCTTTCGTAGGATTGCTAGAACCGGTAGAACTGTTGACCATGCGTGGTTGTTGTTGCTTGATGAATGTTAATTACTTGGAGAATATTTAAATGTATGACCGTTTAATTATTAAGTAATTGCATGTAAAAAAAAAAAAGTGCGGTCGTCACACTATCAATGCCCTCAGGACCGGTTTATAAATCATTAAAATGAATTTCTTATTACTAAAATTAATTATTGTTCTTTCATAAAAGAAAATTAACAAAATATTAACTAAAACGCAACATTCATTTTACCTTAAGCGCGATACGATAGACAAAAGGCATAGGAAATAAAATTCCAAAACAATATCTGGGAAGACTAACTAGTACGACACAACATTCTTTTTGGATAATCTTTAAACGGAATTGCTTCAATCTTTCTTAATCTCTAAATCTTTCTTACGTTTGTCACACAAGACCGTGGATCTGGCAGCAACCCTTTCTCTGACATTGGAGCAAGTGCATGATCACTATTACTATTACCATTTGTTTTTTGAGAAATTGATAGCATGACTACTATCAGGCTAAGATGGACACACACGTTATTTGCTTGTTACTATTCATTGTTTAATGTTTATACAATTTATATTTTATCATGTTTTCACTACTGTGAAAATTTTCCTAGTATTTATAAAGTTTGTATGGTTTTGACTTGTTTAGTAATTATATTTGTTGTTTTTTCCTCTTATTCTTTTACATGTCTTTATGGTAGTTTTTGTTGTACATCTTACCTTATGGAGAAAAAAATATAATGTAATGTAATGCAGTAACCATTTTTTGGTCAAAAATAATGCATTAAAGTTTTATGATACACTAATTTATAGTAAAGCAAACTAATTATTTATTATTTTTGTAATATTATATTTTTTTGTTTTTTTCTTAAAATCTATCATGTAATTATAGGTATACTATATTTGCTTTATTATAAAAAAAAGTCTAATTATGTTATATTTTCATAGAAGGTGTTAAATCATATATATAAAGAAAAGGAGTAATTTGTTTTCTAGTCGTTACAACTCACGCACATAAACTACTACATTTGAATCTTTATTATATGACACAGTGAAAACATTAGAATAAATTTTAATGATACATATCACATTCTCCTTTCTAATCGGAGGTGGAATCATTTTTGTAGAGACAAGCATGATAAAATATCAAATAGAATGTAAATACTACATGACAGATTACATCGATATCCTAATTATGTTTTTCGTTGTGGCTGTCAATCTCTTCGTTCTTGATAGTTTTTTTCCTCTTATTTAATTATGGAAACAAATTTCAGTCATTTATTTTTGTTTATTTTTGTCCTATTTTAGAGAGTTTTAAGTATGATTTCATGGAATCTGTTGTGCTCCTAAGGTTATTTTCTTTTTTTCCAATATGAAATTATAACCAGAGCTTGTCTTGGGATTTTGGAGGCCCAACTCTAGTTATAATTTATGACTTTGAGAGTCATGGTTATGTATTTCGTTTTAGGTGTTAAAAAACGATAATGCATGTGAGTAATAAGATGGTAGTTCTTATTGCTAATGGCACGAGTGTCATAGAAAGTTTTTATGAGAATTTAAAAGCTTGGTTCATAATCGGAAAGAGAATATGGTGTACCCGAAGTGATTGGGTATAGGTGCGATAGCCAGTTATGGGTTATGCACGGTAGATATTCTGGGTGCGGAATATAGGTGATGCCGGTGTTACCTTGCAAGGATTTACACAGATCACGAGAGGTAGTTCAGTCGAGATGCTTATAGATGTGTGGCTCATTGCTCAATGAGAGGACTAGTTCCTCTAATGCTGATAGCTCAAAGGACTGCGTGTCTTGAGAGTGCGACTGGCGATGTACCCAGACTCGTAAGGTGTATAGCCTAGAGTGATATGTGACACTGTGGATTCGTAAGGTGTATATCATAGACATAGGGTATATTGCCCAAAATTGAGTGGTATGGGATATTGAGACTCTTATAGGTTATATTACCCCGAGTGGAGTGGTATGGCAGATACCTAGAACTCGGAGATGCTGCGGTGTCTTGGGTGCTGTGGTATGGGTAATATCTTGTGAGATATAGTGGATATCCTACGGGATATGGCAGATGCTCAAAACTCAGAGATGTTGCGGTGTCTTGGATATTGTGGTTTGGTCTGTGAGTGTGCAATAAGCACATATGATGCTGCGGTGTCGTAAGCATAGTGACTGAGTGGGAAATCTCAGAGGTTAGTTATGGACCTCGGATGTACATGCGTGTACATGTGTGGGTGTGTTGACCGGGTTGGTCAAGAGGTAGTGTGAAAACCTCGGAGATTCGTAGTTAATCTCGTGTGTTGGCCGTGTTGGCCGTGTTGGTCGGGAGGTAGTGTGAAGCCTCGGATGGTGGTGGTAAACCTCGTGTGTGTGTTGAGTTGGCCGTGTTGGCCAAGGCTTAAGTAATCGTTGCGACGATTAAGGTTCATTGGAGATGAACGGTAACGTAAGATTCAAGGAAGAATCTATGTTAGTGGGGGAGAATTGTATCGCCCGTGTTCCAGAAATTAATTAATTTAATTAATTTGGAATTTTTTTTTGAGTTTATGAACCTTAGAAAAGTCTCGAGAAATTGATTGTGGGGTGAATTAATCAATTTAGATTTGTTCCGGGGGTGTCATAAATCGTTTCAAAAGTTATGGAATTTTTCTCAAATAAGTGGCAAAGCCATTTTGGCTTCTTCTTCTTATTTTCTTCTCCTTGTCGCCATTTGTGGCTGAAAAAGAAAGCTTGGGGAGCTTGAGAAAGAGAGAGCTTGGAGAAGAGAGAACAAGAGAGAAAGGCTTGGAAAGCTTGGTGAAGCTTGGATCTTGCGAGATCAAGAGTGTGAGAAGCTTTGTAAAGCTTGGAAAAAGAAGGATTGGAGTGAGGCTTTGTGGCGTGAGCTTTGGAGAAAGAGGAGAGATCTTTCTTTAGCTTGGGAAGTCCATCTAAGCATAGATCCATTTATTCTAAGGTGAGTTGTGACCAAAGGTTATCATTAAGCCATGTGTGTGGGCTTGTAGGGTTGTGCTAAGCTTTGTGCTTGTTGTGCCATGTTAAGCTTTGATTGTGAGTTCTTATGCTTGCTTGGTAATTGTGTGTGTTGTGGTTTCTTGGTGATTCCATGGCTTGTTGGGAGTGTTTCCCTAGTTGTTTGGTGTGTTATTGCCTTGCTTGGTATGTGTATTGGTTATGATTTAGATGTTTGGCCTTAGGTTTGTGCCTAGGCTAAGTTGAGGAGTTGGGAAATCTGACCGGCTATCAACCAGGTGTGGTCGATAGGGCGAGGTCGATAGGAGCTATCGACTAGGGCTAGTCGATAGAGCGAGGTCGATAGATCCTGCTGGACCTTTTTTCTAGTTCTTATCAACCAGGTGTTGTCGATAGAGCGAGGTCGATAGGGTGTATCGACTAGGGCATGTCTATAGGTTGGTCGATAGATCATGCTGGGTGTTTTTCCTAGTGCTTATCAACCATGTGTGGTCGATAGAGCGAGGTCGATAGGGTGTATCAACTAGGTGTGATCGATTGGTAAGTCGATGAGTTTCTTCGGATGGTTTTTAGGTTGTCTATCGGTCAGGTGTGGTCGATAGGGGGTATCGATGATGCTTATCGACCATGTGTGGTTGATAGAGCGAGGTCGATAGGGTGTATCAACTAGGTGTGATCGATAGGTAAGTCGATGAGTTTCTTCGGATGGTTTTTAGGTTATCTATCGGTCATGTGTGGTCGATAGGGGGTATCGATGATGCTGGTCGATAGAGTGTGGTCGATTGACCCTGTTGTTCTGTGACTTGTGTTTTTAGCATTTCTTGATGTTGTGAATTGCTAGGTGGTTAGTCATGGATGTGTTTGATTAACTTTGCATGAGGTTGCATGTATAGCTGCTTGTTTGAAGTAATACGTGGTGTTATTATTTCGTGTTGGTGTGGTTGTTTGAATTGCGTGGGCTTTCATATAACCTGTTGTTGGGAGGATTAATCTCACTCAGCGTTTGGTTTACCAAATATTGATGCATCATTTTTGTCGATGCAGGTAAAGATAAAGCGTGATCGTGGAATCGAGGCGAGGAGGGGAAGGATGATTAGGACCGGTAGTTTTAGGTTTTGTATCTTTCGTAGGATTGTTAGAACATGTAGAACCATTAACCATGCGTAGTCGTTGTTGCTTGTTGTATGTTAATTACTTAGAGAATATTTAAATGTATGAGCGTTTAATTATTAAGTAATTGAATGTTAAAAAAAAAGTGCGGTCATCACAAAAACAAATTTTAAATCAAAAAGTTATATATGTTTTTCATATATATATATATATATGTATAAACAGAATTTTATTTATCTTGAATGGGGCAACGAAAATCTCAGGGCAAGCTCTTGTTATAACTTCATATTGGAAAAAAAAAAGACTTTACGAGAACAGCAGATTCCATGAAATCATACATAAAATTCTCTAAAATAGGACTAAAATAAACAAAATTAAATGACTTAAATTTGTTTCAGTAATTAAATAAGAGGAAAAAAACTATTTAGAACGAAAAAACATAATTAGGATCTCGATGTAATCTGTCATGTTGTATTTACATTCTATCTGATATTTTATCATGCCTATTTCTACAAAAATGATTCCACCTCCGATTAAAAAGGAGAATGTGATATGTATCACTACAGTTTATTCTAATGTTTTCACTGTGTCATATAATAAAGTTTCAAACGTAGTAGTTTATGTGCGTGAGTTGTAATGACTAGAAAACAAATTACTTCTTTTATTTATATATATGATTTAACACCTTCTATGAAAATATAACATAATTAGAATTTTTTTAATAATAAAGAAAATATAGTATATCTATAATTACATGATAGATTTTAAGAAAAAAACACAAAGAATCTAATATTACAAAATAATAAACAATTAGTTTGCTTTAATATAAATTAGTGTATCATAAAACTGTAATGCAATACTTTTGACCAAAAAATGGTTAATGCATTAGAGCATCCACATTAGAGATCCAAGACATTGTGTCTTCCCCAAAAAAAATCAATTTTTTTTTTTTTTTAATTTTTTTATTGTCGCAACGAATCACGTTGCGACACGTGGCAATATTTGGAAAGAACCTGTGTCTTCACGGAGACATGAGTCTCTAATGAGGATGGTCTTACATTACATTATATTTTTTTCTCCATAAGGTAAAATGTACAAAACAAACTACCATAAATGCATGTAAAAGAATCAGAGGAAAAGGCAACAAAGATTATTACTAAACAAATCAAAACCATACAAAATTTATATATACTAGGAACAATGTCACGGTAGTGAAAACATGATCAAATATAAATTGTATAAACATTAAACAATGAGTGGTAACAAACAAATAACGTGTGTGTCCATCTTAGCTGTGATTTTATCAATTTCTCAAAAACCAAATGGTAATAGTAATAGTGATCTTGTGTGACAAACGTAAGAAAGATTCCAAATTGTGTGGATGCATTGAAGCAATTCCGTTTAATTATTATCCAAAAGAATGTTGTGTCGTTCTAGTTAGTCTTTCAGGAGATTGTTTTGGAATTTTATCTCCTTTGCATTTTTTCCATCCTATCGCGCTTAAGGTTACATGCAAATTATTAGGCGTTTTTTAGTTACTATTATGTTATTTTTCTTTTATGTAACAACAATAACTAATTTTATTAATAAGAAAATTATTTTAATGATTTATAAACCGGTTTTGAGGGCATTCATATAAAACATTTGTAAGGGGTCCCAATTTTTTGGACTCAAATTTGGGGATCCATTATTTAAAATTTTTTAATATAATAATAAAAATATTATTAAAAATAAGGGAATAGAAAAAATATTTATATATAAGTTTATGAATTGTAAAATTAAACTAGTAGAGAATATATGTTTTAAAGTAAATAAATACAGTTTTCATTAGTTAATTTGTTTTGAAACAAATTTTAAATAAGCAAGGTACATATTTTTCATATATATATATATATATATATATATATCTATGTATAAACATAAATTTCTTTATCTTGAATGGGGTGCCGAAAATCCCATAACAAGCTCTGATTATAATTTCATATTGGAAAAAAAGAAAATGACTTTACGAGAACAGTAGATTCCATGTAATCATACTTAAAATTCTCTAAAATAGGACTAAAATAAACAAAATTAAACGAAGAGATTTTTTTCCGTAACTAAATTAGAGGAAAAAAACTATCAAGAACGAAGAGATTGACAGCCGCAACGAAAAAAACATAATTAGGATCTCGATGTAATCTATTTGATATTTTATCATGCTTGTCTCCACAAAAATGATTCCACCTCCGATTAAAAAGGAGAATGTGATATGTATCATTAAAGTTTATTCTAATGTTTTCACTGTGTCATATAATAAAGATTCAAATGTAGTAGTTTACGTGTGTGAGTTGTAACGACTAGAAAACAAATTACTCATTTTCTTTATATATATGATTTAACACCTTCTATGAAAATATAACATAATTAGATTTTTTTTATAATAAAGCAAATATAGTATACCTATAATTACAAGATAGATTTTAAGAAAAAAACAACGAATATAATATTACAAATATGATAAATAATTAGTTTGCTTCAATCTAAATTAGTGTATCATAAAACTTTAATGCAATAATTTTGACCAAAAAATGGTTACTGCATTACATTACATTATATTTTTTCTCCATACGGTAAGATGTACAACAAAAACTACCATAAATGCATGTAAAAGAATCAGAGGAAAAGGCAACAAAGATAATTACTAAACAAGTCAAAAACCATACAAAATTTATAAATACTAGGAACAATGTCACAGTAGTAAACACACGATAAAATATAAATTGTATAAACATTAAACAATGAGTGGAAACAAGCAAATAACTTGTGTGTCCATCTTAGCTGTGATATTAGTGATTCTATCAATTTCTCAAAAACAAATGGTCATAGTAATAGTGATCATGCACTTGCTCCAACGTCAGAAAAAGGGTTGCTGCCAGATCTGTGGTCTTGTGTGACAAACGTAAGAAATATTCCAAATTGTGTAGATGCATTGAAGCAATTCCGTTTAACGATTATCCAAAAAGAATGTTGTGTCGTTCTAGTTAGTCTTCTCGGAGATTGTTTTGGAATTTTATTTCCTATGTGTTTTGTCTACGGATCGCGCTTAAGGCTACATGCAAATTATTAGGCATTTTTAGTTAATATTTTGTTATTTTTCTTCTATGTAACAACAATAAATCATTTTATTAATAAAAATTCATTTTAATGATTTATAAACTGGTCCTGAGGGCATTCATATAAAATATTTGTAAGGGGTCCCAATTTTTCGGACTCAAATTTGGGGATCCATTATTTTAAAAATTTTAATATAATAATAAAATATTATTAAAAATAAATGAATAGCATAAATATTTATATATAATTTTATGAATTGTAAAATTAAACTAGTAGAGAATATATGTTTTAAAGTAAATAAATACAGTTTTCATTAGTTAATTTTTTCGAAACAAATTTTAAATAAGGAAGTTATATATTTTTCATATATATATATATATATATCTATGTATAAACATAAATTTATTTATCTTGAATGGGGCGCTAAAAATCCCATGACAAGCTCTGATTATAATTTCATATTGGAAAAAAAGAAAATAACTTTAAGAGAACAGTAGATTCCATGTAATCATACTTAAAATTCTCTAAACTAGGATTAAAATAAACAAAATTAAACGACAGAAATTTGTTTCCGTCATTAAATAAGAGGAAAAAAACTATCAAGAACGAAGAGATTGACAGCCACAACAAAAAAAACATAATTAGGATCTCGATGTAATCTATCATGTTGTCTTTACATTCTATTTGGTATTTTATCATGCTTGTCTCTACATAAATGATTCCACCTCCGATTAAAAAGGAGAATGTGATATGTATCATTAAAGTTTATTCTAATGTTTTCACAATGAAGATATTAAATGCAGTGAATTAACTCCATGATTCCCTTTAATTGCGTCCGTTTTGATCATGTCTTTAATGCTGTAACGTCTCGAATTTGACATGTCCGCAAACTCCATCGGGTTTGTCCGCGAACTCTGTTGGGTTTTTTCGCGAGCTCGATGCGCTTCTGCTTCGTTGGACTTATTGGTGAGCTCGGTGGTCCATCATCTTTCACCTCACGTTTCTGAGCTGATGACATATTCGCTGGTTTTGATGTCCTCGTGGTGGGTCCCGTACTTCCTCTCGATGTGCCATTATTTGGCCATTAATTCCAGAATTAACTCACAAAATAATTCTTATGGCAATTAATTCATGAACTTGAATGAAAAGTTTATTCCTTTGACCATGGCCATTAATTCATGAATTGAATCACCAATTAATGTCCAGATTTGACCATCTTCTTGGGCTTAAGGAGATGATGGGCCTTTGATCATCCAGATGGATCCGGTGTGCGGGATCCGCGGTAACAACATTTTCCCTCAAGTTCTGCGAGCTGTTGCCCAGCTTGGAGGACTTATATTCTTGTGGCGATCTCAAAGATGAATTCAGACTAAGTAGTTGGGAGGTAAACCTGGTGGATACGTCATGAGCGGAGCTCAGATCAAGTCGGAAACTGTCAAGACGTAACAATAATGAACAATCTCAAAATCTTCTCCATACAGCCTCGTGATAAGAGCCTCTCGTTCATGTTGAAGCTCCTACAATTCCTGATATTCATTGGTTCAAAGGAATCTAGCTTGTTGGAAGGGATTGAAAGTTGTGGGGTCTAGACATGGAAATTCTTGGTGTATGAGTGAGAAATTTTGAATCTGCCTGATGTATTTTTAAGATCCTCTGATGAATGCATGTTGATTCAACTCGGGGAAGTTGGAGATCTTTCAGTTTTTAATTTGAACAACTCCTTCGTTTGAAGCACTTTTGGATTGACTCAGCTTCGAGACATTATGTAGTTGAACTATGAATATATTCCAAGTAGTTGTTTGGCTGAATCAATTGATCTTGGAATTAAACAAGGTCCAATTGATATTTTACCGCTGTTGGTACTGCCTCCTGTCCTGGTCAACTCCGAATCAATGTTGGCATTTACCCTCATATCAAACTACGAAGTGAGACCAATGAGTGCGCTGTGAGCTGAACTTGAGTTAAGTGATTGTAACATGGGTTCGGTGGATGCATTCTGAGTTGAACTCGAATTTCCAGCAAAGTGGATTAGGTAGATATGTCTTCATTGACTATATCTGGTGTGGGTTGGCCATAAATTGATTGGCAAAATCCAATAATAAATATGCTCCTTTCGAGTTTTAGCCTTAGTCCTGAGAATTTATAATGATTGTTTGTTATCCGAGGGGATGTTTTATGAGCTTGACTTATGGTTTTATTGCCCAAGGGGGCCTTTTACTCTGATTTAATGCTCTGGTCTTTTCTTTGCCCAAGGGGGCTTTTGAACTCGTAGTCATTTTTGTTTATGGAATGTTCCTTGGCCTTTGTCGTTGTTGGTATGCTTTTGAAAAAATGTGTCGGGTTTGCAAAGTCCGACTTGTTCGAAACTCTAGGTTGAGTTGTTTTCAAGGTAAAATGGGTTGATCAGACCCTTACCATTCTTAAAGGAAAACTCTATCCAGTTATCCTCGGTAAAATGCGAGGATTGAACTCGGCTTCTGAATTGGCATGCCCTTACCATTTTTAAAGGAAAACTATATCCAATGATCCTCGGTAAATTTATGCCAGGATGGAGCTCGGCTTATGAAATGCCCAAGAGGACTGATTCCATTTTTTACCCGAACTTGTCAGTTTGGTCATGGAATTTTGGTGCGAGAATTGAACTCGGCTTAAATAATGTGAGGCTGTGCTCAGATAAAGTAATGTGAGGCTGTGCTCGGCTTAAGCAATGTAAGGCTGTGCTTGGCTTAAGTTATGCGAGGCTGTGATCGGCATAAGTTATGTGAGGCTGTGCTCAGCTTAAGTTATGCGAGGCTGTGCTCGGCTTAAGTTATGCAAGGCTGTGCTCTTCTATTGATTATTCAAACCGAACAACCTACGATCGAATTAATTGAATATATATTGAAGTGAATTTTGCTCTATGGGAGAATGAATAAATTTGCCGTGAGGTTGTATCTAATTTTGTAAAGAGCAAACTCAACACTTAGATTCCACCAAAGTGAACATATTTTCTAGAGAGTTAGGACTCGGAAATCTAAGGCTGTGCTCGGCTTAAGCAATGTAACGCTGTGCTCTGCTTAAGTTATGCGAGGCTGTGATTGGCTTAAGTTATGTGAGGCTGTGCTCGGCTTAAGTTATGTGAGGCTGTGCTCGGCTTAAGTTATGCGAGGCTGTGCTCTTCTATTAATTATTCAAACCGAACAACCTAAGATCAAATTAATTGAATATATATTGAAGTGAATTTTGCTCTATGGGAGAGTTAATAAATTTGCCGTGAGATGAAACCTAATTTTGTGAAGAGCGAACTCAACACTTAGATTCCACCGAAGTGAATGTTGATACCGGACCCCGCACACCGGATCCATTTAGATGGAAAGAGGCCCAATCGACTCCTTAAGCCCAAGAAGATCCATATTGCACAAAGGAGGTGGTCAGATCTTGACATTAATTGGTGATTCAATTAGTGAATTAATGGTCATGGTCAAAGGAATAAACTTGTCATTCAAGTTTATGAATTAATTATCATGGGAGTTATTTTGTGAGTTAATTATGGAGTTAATAGCCATATAATGGCACCTTGAGAGAAAGTACATGACTCATCACGAGGACGTCAAGACCAGCGAACCTGTCATCAACTCGGGAGTGCGAGGTGAAGAATGATGAACAACCGAGCTTGCGGACAAGTCCAATGGAGCAGAACCGCACCGAGCTCACGGTCAGGTAAAACTGGAGACGTTATGACATTAAAGACAAGATCAAAATGGACCCATTTAAAGGGAATCACATAGTTAATTCTCTTCATTTAATCTCTTCAATGTAAAAATAGCAGACCCCATAACATTGTAAAGGGGTTGAATCTTCTATCTTTTACTAGACCTATGAACTACGAATGGCTTGATCCCTTTTCAAGGGTACGTAGGCAACTTTTCTTGAGGTGCAGCTATAACATCAAAACAATATTTCTTTCTCTTTATATAATCAAACACCTGAAATAGATATAATGACAATATTTTAATATCTATAGTTTATTCTCTCTTTTCAGGTTAATATAATTATTTGGGGGGATATACTTTTATTCATTATTTATTTCTTGTAACAAATTTCATATTTTATATACAAAGTAATACTCATATTTTTGGGTGTGGATTTCTGTATCCACAGTGAACATATTTTCCCAAGAGTTAGGACTCGGAATAATTTCCGTGAGATAGAATCTAATTTTGTGAAGAGTGAACTCAACACTTAGATTCCACCGAAGTGAACATATTGTCCCGAGAGTTAGGACTCGGAAAAATCTATGTGAGATGGAATCTAATTTTTTGAAGAGCGAACTATACACTTAGATTCCATCGAAGTGAACATAGTTTCCTAAGAGTTAGGACTCGGAAAAATCTTCGTGAGATGGAATCTAATTTTGTGAAGAGCGAACTCAACACTTAGATTCTACCAAAGTGAACATATTTTCCCAAGAGTTAGGACTCAGAAAGATCTCCGTGAGATGGAATCTAATTTTGTGAAAAGTGAACTCGACACTTCTATCCCACCAAAGTGAACATATTTTCCCGAGAGTTAGGACTCAGAAAAATCTCTGTGAGATGGAATCTAATTTTGTGAAGAGTGAAGTCAACACTTTTACTTGAGGTTTATGTTTATCTTGTTAGCGAGATTGAGACCTTGTGCATGCCATTGCCTCATTGTCGATAGCTATTCTTCTGGTTCAGATGTATTCTACCAGAATTATTATTTTTAGATCTGAATCGGAAGTGGATGCTAGTGCGTCCGTCAAGGTATCATCTCCACGTGGGATCCTTGTGGATTTTTAAGCTAAATCCTTAACGACTGCATGATATGCCTCCATCTATGAATCCTTCGCTTTGTAATCACCGTTAAATTGATTGACAATGAGCTGTGAATCATAATACATAACTTCTCGTGCTCTGATTGCATTCGCGATGCAAAGACTAGCAAATAATGCCTTGTATTCTGCTTCATTATTTATTGCTTGAGAATAATAATCAGAACAATTTTCCTATGACTTCTGATGTCGGAGACTCGAACCAAATGCCTACTCTGGATTCTTGTTCGAATGATGATCTTCCATCTCCGCTAGTTTGTTGGTGGGGAGTTCCGTCAAGGAATCCACCAAAACAAAAGTCTTAGCGCTGGTTCGGCTTTTGTACTGGATATTATATTCACTGAGTTTGATTGCCTACTTCATTGAACATCCTGATTGGCAAGGGCCATGTAGGATGGTTAGCAAAGGAGTTGAGGTAAGAAACTCTATCGTGTGAGATTGAAAATATGGCCTTAATTTCTAGGCCGATTACACCACAGTGAACGTTAGCTTTTCCATCATTGTGTAACGAGTCTCTGGGCTTGTTAAACTTTTACTTATATAGTAAATAGTTCACTACTCTTCTCGTATGATTACTCTGTTCACCGTGTGTTCAGAAACAAAGATGTATAAGAATAGTCTTTCACTAGCGTCTAGTTTAGAAAGGATTAGACGAGTGATAAGGTAAACCTTGAGTTTCTTAAAATCTTCTTCACATTCATCACTCCAAATGAACTGCTTGTTGCTTTTGAGTAACTGATAAAAAGAAATACAATTATCGGTTGAACGAGATATAAATCTATTCACAGCCGTAATCCTTCCTGTTAAACATTGTACTTCTTTGTAACTCCGCGGTGAAGGCATTATTAGAAACGCGTTGATTTTATTGGGATTTTCCTCGATGCCTTGCTGTAGTTACAATGTAGCCGAGAAATTCGCCGGAAGGTACTCCAAAAGTACACTTCGCAGGATTAAGCTTCATCCCAGACTCATTCAATATTTTGAAACATTGATCAAGATGTTGTATGTGCTCGGTCTCTTTAAGGGATTTAACCAACATGTCATCAATGTAGACTTCCATGGTTTTTTTGAGCTGCTTCTCGAACATCCTATTGACGAGACATTTATACGTTACTCCAGAATTCTTTCATCCAAAAGGCATCACAATATAACAATACATCCCTTTGTCTGTGATGAATAAAGTTTTCTCTGGATCATTTGAATTCATCCTGATTTGATTATAGCCAGAAAAAGCATCCATGAAGCTCAAAATTTCATGCCCAGCAGTTGATTCGACCAAGCGGTCAATGTGGGGTAAAGGAAAACTATCCTTCGGTCAAGCTTTGTTGATATCAGTGAAATCAACGTAAATCCTCCACTTTCCATTCTTTTTCTTAACCACTACAGGGTTCACGAGCCAATTTGGGTATTTTACCTTGCGGATCGAACCAGCTTTAAGGAGTCTGTCCACCTCGTCATTAACTGCTTTAGCTCGATCGGGACCAAGCTTTCTTCTTTTATACTTGATAAGTTTGAAACTCTCATCAACATGAAGCTCATGGGAAATGATTGCTGGATCAATTTCTGGCATGTTTTCGATAGTCCAAGCGAAAGCAGATTTGTTTCTTGATAAGAATTCTAATAACTCTTCGTGTAACTTGGCTTTTAGCTCCGAACCGATTTTAACCACCCACTGCGGGTGCTCTTGATCATTAGAGACTTCGATGGTAACTTCCGCAGACTGTTGTTTACTAAGAAACAGTGAACCCTTGGATACCTTTGGGCTGATTAATTGCTATTGGATTTTGAGTCTGTGACTCGTAAGGTAGCAGGATCTAGAAACTTCTTGATCTCCTTTAACTGTTCCTACTCCATTATGAGTTGGGAACTTCAGACACTGGTGATATGTCGAAGTTACTGCTTTCATCTGGTATATCGAAGGGGTACCCAAAATGACATTGTATGCACCTGGTCGATCAAAGATGGTGAATTCAACGATCTTTGATACTCCAGCTGCAAGCACAGGTAATCTAATCGTGCTAAGTGACATCAATGTTTCGCTTGTAAAAGCTATGAGCGGAGTTGGTGGCCCAACTATATCTGCTTTATCGATCCCCATCCGTTGTAAAGTACTAAGGAAGATGAGATCGACCAAGCTTCCAATACCAATCAAGACTTTGGAAACTTCAAAGTTTACTATATACAAATTTATTACCAACGTATCATCATGTGGTTTCGCAAGGTATTGAGTATCGAACTCTACAAAGGTTATCAACATGTTGGTTTTGATTTCCCTTGGCTCCCTGCTTACATCCATCACCGTGGCTCGCTAATACTTCTTGATAGCGTGAACCGTATCTTGACATAGCTTTAATCCTCCAATGATTATATATATCCTTCATTTTGAAGGCTTTGTTGGAGTGTGGTCGGAAGTTTTTAGGTGTCTTCGCTGATGGCTCTGCACTTCGCTCTTCATGATCTTTATGGTACTGCTCGATGATGTAACATCTCGATTTCTGAGAAGAGGTTAAGAGATTTTATTTGGCTACCTATATCACCAAAGTGCACTTATCTTTTCTGTCAACAATCCTGAGAGAACTCTAGAGTTAAGCCACCTTAGGCTGGAGTAGTACTAGGATAGGTGACCTACCGGGAAGTGGTTGTCGGTACCGTTTGAGTGAGGCTAAAGCACGGAGAAAGATCATGTGGTGATTTGTAAGGACAGTAACAAGTCTCTAGGGCCTCGGAAAATTAATGCACCGGCCGTCAGATGAAGGTGGGGCCCACGGGCCTAGAGGGGAAGTGGAACACTCACGGACCTGGAGGGGGCGTGGGGTTCATGGGCCTAGAGAGGACATGAGGTGCTCACGGATGGTGGCGAGCGGGGCATTACAGATGAACTCTTCAATCTTGAAATTCGTGAGGTCACTAGTAGACCATAGCTCGATCAAGTGACTCTTAAGGACACTACATTTTTTGGTACTATGCCCGTTAACTCGGTAGATGTCGCAATAAGTATTTTTATCGCGAAGCCAAGTATTCGAGGAAGGAGATCCGAGCTTTTCTTTTCCAAGAGAGGATCGTCCAAAACTATTAAAGAAAAGAATTTAATATCAAACTTTTAACATCTAAGCTTGATATTATGGATCAATATCATATGCAAAGCAAAGCCTCCTGCCAAGAAAAAAAAAGTATTGTTCTGAATTCTCAATTGGCTAAAGTAAATCAATTTCACAATTTTGAATTTCCTACATAAACTTAATCGATAAAAAAGCGTTACTTTACCTGCTGCAAACAACGAACCATGACTTCACCCTTAAGAAGGACCAACAGCAAGCCGAGTTTCTTCAGGCTCCAATCCAGATCCTCGAGACTCTCTAACAAAAACCGAATCTGATTTTCATTAGGATAGTGAGATCAGATTTGCAGAGGCCACAATAAGATTTACAGATTTTATTAGTTACAAATAGAGCAGGATTTGCAGGAGTAAGGTTTTAATTATAGCAAAATGATATTGAATATGTTAAACAAGAAGATGAACAATGAAGGTAAGAAGATAAAACTCGAAATAATTAATTTATATTTGTTCCGGAGGTGTCATAAATCGTTTCAAAAGTTGTGGGGTTTATCTCAAGAAAGAAGACAAAATCATTTTGACTTATTCTTCTTCTCCACCATTGAGCTCGCCATTTGTGAAGAGTGGGAGAGAGCTGGTTGAGCTGAGTGAGAGCTTGGAGAAGAGAGAAGAAGAAGAGAAAAAATTTTGTGAGCTTGAGGAGCTGGGATCTTTATGATCTTGTGTGTGTTAAGCTTGGGAAGTTTGGAAAGAAAGGAGTGGGTTGGAGCTAAGGTTTGGACGTGGGGCTTGGAGGAGAAGGAGAGATCTTCTTGAGCTTGGGGAGTCTATCTAAGCATAGATCCATCTATTCTAAGGTGCGTTGTGACCAAGGGTTAACATTAGGCCTTGATTGGGGGCTTGTGAGGTTTTGTTAAGCATTTTGGGGTTGCTAGGATGCTTAGAAGCCTTGTGGTCATGTGTGGAGCTTTTGCTAGATTTTGCTAAGCTTTTGGTGGTTAGAGAACCATGGATTTGTTGTTGTTTTGCCTTGAAAGCTTGATTTATGTTCATGTGCTTGCTTGGTAGTTTTGTGTGTGTTGTGGTTTCTTGGTGATTCCATGGCTAGTTGGAAGTGTTTTCCCTTGTTGCTTGGTGTGTGGTATTGCCTTGCTTGATGTGTGTTTTGGTTGCGGTTTAGAGGTTTGGCCTTAGGGTTGTGTCAAGGCTAAGTTGCGAAGTTTAGGAAAATTGGGTGCCTATCAACCAGGTGTGGTCGATAGAGCAAGGTCGATAGGGTATATCGACTAGGGCAGGTCGATAAATCCTACTGGATGTTTTTCCTAGTGCTTATCGACCAGGTGTGGTCGATAGGGTGTATCGACCGGGTTGATCGATAGGTACGTCGATGAATTTTTCGGGTGGATTTTAGGATGGCTATCGACTATGTGTGGTCGATAAAGCGTGGTCGATAGAGTGTATAGACCAGGTGTGGTCGATAGGGAGTATCAACAGTGTTGGTCGATAGGTTGGTCGATCGATCCTTTTGTTATGTGGCTTGTGTTTTAGCTTTTCTTGTTGTGAATTGCTAAGTGGTTAGTCATAGATGCTATTGATTACCTTTTCATGGGTTGATGATTAAGAATTGATAGGGTTGTGGTCGTAGATTATTTTCATGCGTGAATTTGATCGGATATAAATTAATGCGTGGTGGGATTGATTTCTTGTTGTTGTGATTGTTTGAAATTGCGTGTGGCTTTCTTATAACCTGTTGTTGGGAGGATCAATCTCACTCAGCGTTTGGTTTACTAAATGTTGATTCATCACTTTTGTCGATGCAGGTAAAGATAAGGCGTGATCGTGGAATCGAGGCAGTGAAGAAGGGATGACTAGGACCCGGTAGTTTTGTGGTTTTTTGTTAGTTTTCGTAAGATTGCTAAAACCGGTAGAACTATTGACCTTCGTAGCCGTTTATGTAAATGGTTGTTATTGTATGGGCATTAGCTCATTATTTCCATATGCAAAAAAAAAATGCGGTCGTTTCACTTTAGCTTTCATATATACGATTTTGTCATTCTTTTACACAAATTAAAAAAAAATATGTAAATTTTCTTTTTACCCTTTATTAGTAGTACAGTAGATCAATTTTTCTCTCCTTAATAATTTGAAATAATATAGGCAGAACTGACATTTAATTTTAAAACATGTATTAAAAATATAAAATGACAATCTTAATAGAACACAAATTAAGTTTCAGAATTACACTTTTTGAGAAACGGAGGAAATAAATAATTGAAAAATACTAGGATCGGGACACATGGTTTTTATCTTGTGTGTTCTGTTTTTTTTTACTTACATACACATTTTTGTTGATTAATAAATTCGAAATTTAAACAAATAGAGGTTGAAATCAAAGAAACAATATAAATTTATTTGATTATTCCTGTTAGCTAGTAAATTCCACTTTATTACCATAGAAAACATACAAATCGAGGCATATAATATGCCTCGTTTATTTATTACAACATTCACAACAAGCATATCTTATATTAAAATCCATATTGATTCTCACACACATATATAATTAAATTAGCCAACGCCCGGGGTTTGTGTGACAATGCCATAGCCATTGACACGTACATAAACATTATCACAAATAATAACGCCCAGAACTATAGCATTTTCAGGTATAATATTAGCCGTCACTTTCGTATTTTCTCTCTCAATGATCTCTTTTGCTTCTTCTCCTCTTTTCCCCACTAATTCAGGCCACAAACTCTTCATTCCTTCACCTGCTGTCTCTATACATACACATATATATTACTAAAGTATAATATTCTTACAAAAAAAGGTATAATATTATATGATCGATTTATGAGGATCGTCTTAAACAATCTGTAATAGTTTATAGTTGTGCAACTGTTTTTAATATGAAAACTTTATATTTGCTGTGTTGAAAGATTCTTTTAAAAATTTAGAAGTTCCAAAATATTTATATTTTATATTCAACAAAATTACTGTTTTTAAAATTGAAGTCATAGTAGAATATAGTTACACATGTTAAAAGATAAGATATGTCCTATATATCTATAATACCTGGGCAAAAGTCAGACATTTTTCTCTCTTTCTTTGATTCTCTCTTTCTTCTTGAGGAGGTTATGATTTGTGAAGATTGTACAAAACCTAGATGTCTATTTATAGAAAAATTTGCGATTGCTATTCATTTTCTATACGGTATGTATACATGAAAACGTTGAGAGGGAGAAATGGATTCGTACATTTTTTGACCCAACCTGATGTCATCTTGTTTCGTTTGACAAAAAAAGAAGAAGTATATATCTTGTTTTTGTCATCATTAGAATTGGGTTGCAAAAAAATATAATCTAAAATGGGAAAAATGTCGAAAAAAGCATGAACTTTCAAAAATGGACGAAAAAAGTATGAACTTTCAAAATGTCATTTAAATCGTAAACTTATTGTTGACTTTTGAATTAAAAAGCAAACTTTCGTTGACTAGACAATATGAGGCACAACGTTAACTCGGCTAACAGAACCCATTTACGGGGTTACCTCACCGTTTAGCATGTTCGTTAGGCCTAAACGACAAAGTATCGTTATTAATAAAATGACATCGTTTTACTGATATCAACAGAAACAAAAATCCCCAAACCAAAATCGATTTCGATAATTCTCGATCTTCTCTCATTTTTGGGGGTATTCTCCATTTGATTATGTTCTTAATCAGGTGTCTTTGGAGACCAGGGTATCCTGTCGAAGTGTGTGCGTGGCTTAGATGTCACGATCTTCACCGCTAAGACTCAAGAGAACCCAAGACGACCGTTCTTCCGGTGTATTAGCAAATGAGATGCGAGTTCGTGGACAACAAACAGGGATGTAAGTAAGAATGTTGTTTTGTTGAAAATTCAATCAAACCGTGTTAAAATTCAAGCTTGAATGTTTGTTTGGTTTGTTTGTTTGCTTGGTTGTAAGAATGAATGTTGTTTATGTATAAATTTCAAATAATGTAAGTTAACAATGTGTCATTTGGTTGTTTTTTAGGGTCATTTGTTTAAGTGGGTGGAGGATGCTGTGTTTGAGGTGGTCGAAGATGCTTTACCGAGAGTAGCAATCATAGCAAATGAGTTAAGCAAAACCAAAGCTGAGGTTAATGAGTTAAATGCTATGATACAAGAACTAAAGGAAGAAGCAATGGTGAGCAAAATGGAAATCTGCAAGTGGAATGTGTGCTCGAAAGTGTATTTTGTGTGGCTTTGCCTTATCACCATTGTGATTGCTTACATGTGCTTTGGTCAGGCAAATGAAAAGGTAATTGTCGTTGGTTATTAGTAATGTAATGGTTGAGTTGTAAACTTGTTGTGCTTCAAATTGTGTTTGGTTATTAGTAGTTGTAAACTCGGTTTAAACTTTTGAATATTAGTGCTTAATGCATCTTGTTTGGTTCAAATATTGGTAACTTGTTGTGCTTAATGCATCTTGTTTGGTTCAAATATTGGTAACCTTTTTTTAGATTTCAGAAAACAAGTGAACAAAAAAAAGTGCAACAAAACAAGTCAAACAGACCAAACCATGTTCGTTTGACATGAACCATGTTCGTTACATACCTAACCCGAGTAAAACAAAGATCAAGTGCCTTAAAGAACCCAAAATATATGTTTGACACTGCATCAACATTAAACTGCAGGTTCTGATCAGAACTAAACACCCAAAAAACAGACCAAACCATGTTCGTTAAAACACCCAAAAAATAGACCAAACTTCATTACAGACCAAACCATGATCCCCAACCTCTATAAATTGATATTTCCATCTCTGATCCTCCTTCTATCTGTGATCCTCCTCCGCTGTGTGGTCCTCCTACGCTCTGTGATCCAGGACCTCTATGTAATCTATGAGATTGTGGCCTAAATGATGGCCTAGGTGGTGGCTGAGATGGTGGCCTAAATGATGACCTAGGTGGTGGCCTAAATAATGACCTAGGTGGTGTCTGAGATGGTGCCTGAGGTGGTGGCTGAGATGGTGCGTGAGATAGTGGCTCAGATGGTGCTCCCTGTGAAAGTGGCTGAGATAGTTGCTCTGATGCTGCTTGATAACTTGATGATTGTGAAACAGATGGTGGCTGAAAACAACCAAGCAATTGTTCTTTCGTCATTTTCGGATCTCCCCAACCATCTCTACTTTCGTCATTTTCGAATTCTCTCAACCTTTCTGAAAACAACCAAGCAATTGTTCCTTGCTTCAACATCTTCGAGTAACCTGACCTCACACATGAATGTTGATCCTCGTA
The DNA here is from genome assembly GCA_028015245.1 of Cardamine occulta. NCBI lineage: Eukaryota > Viridiplantae > Streptophyta > Magnoliopsida > Brassicales > Brassicaceae > Cardamine > Cardamine occulta. Next base: position 4,564,280 of record CM051382.1, read on the forward strand.
AATCTTTACTTGCATCTTATGTTTCTTCTTATCATATGAGCAGTAGCATCCCCATGCACATTTGCCATCACTATCAGAGCACTTGGCACCAATCCTCAAGCTTTGTGACCTGTACAACTTAATGCCGTATCTTGTTTTCAGAGAATACCTCAGCAGCAATCTTGAAATCTTATGGACTATTGAATGTTTTCCCCAACCTCAGCAGCTCTTCAGGATCTTCAGCTTTTCAAGGAACATCACCTTCATCTTCTGGATCATCTTCATCATCACTATGTGAGATAGGTTCTGGAATCCTCTCATCATCCCAGATTTCATCTCCACTATCAGTATCACTGTCAGCTCCTTTATCCTCTTCTTCTCTCGCATTGACTCCAAACTCAGCTACAAAGTCCCGACAATCTTCTTCCTCTAGACCTATACCTTCACCTTCATTGTTCTCGTCACTCTCGTTTTCGTACCTAACTTCCTCGCAATCTTTATCGCCAGCAACGGGACAGTCATCACCACTCAATGCCTCATGATCTTCTTCAACATCTCCATCTTCTGGTGTCTTTCTTTTTTGCTTCTTCCGCTTTTGTTTTGGTTTAGAAACAACCTCACCATCATCTTCTAGCTTCCGTTTTTGCTTCTTTTGTTTTTCATTGGCTTGAGGAACATCCTCACGAGATTCTTCATCTTCAGGCGACTTTCGTTTTTGCTTCTTCTTTTTTCCCTTATGCCGATGTTGCTTCCATTTAGGTTCTGGTGAGTCTGAAAGACTCACAACTTCAGGTTCAGCAATTTGCGCCTCAGCCACTGCATCAGAGTTTTTCTCTGGGGATGATTTCACCAGTCTCAATGACCAACGACTCAGAGCCCTCTTATGTCCTCCACGGCTCCGTCGAGCAGAGCTTCGAGGAACACCCTCCACATCAGGGTCAGCCACCGCATCCGATTCTGCTGTTCCCGCATCTTTTTCTGGACTTGTCGTCGCTAGTCTCAATGACCGACGAGTCGGACCACTCTGCCTCACGTTCTGGTGTCCTCGTTAATCAGAGCTTTCAAGAACAGCCTCCACATCAGGTTCTGGTGGATCAGCCACCGCCTCAGGTTCTGGTGGATCAGCCACCGCCTCAGGTTCTGATGAGTCAGCCACCACTTCCGTTTATGTTCCGGCGTCTTTCTCTGGGGTTGTCGGCACCATTCTCGATAAACGATCACTCGTGAATCCACCACGGGTCCGCACCATCTCGCTATTCCGACAACAGATCAAGAAAATTGTCACTTTTGAATTTTGATTTCGATTTCAATTTCTAGGGTTACGAATTTAGGAAAATTGGGGATTTTATGTTTTTAATCGCGATTTGGAGATTTTATTAACTTTCAATCTTCCACCAAAATGATTTCGTTTTAATTAAAACCATATTGGGCTTCAAATGGATCTTGGGCTTTTGATCTGTTTTATTAAGTGTTTTAAAAAGCGATGACGTTTTGGGGATTTTTGTTTATGTTGATATCAATAAAACGATGTCGTTTCATTAATAATGATACTCTGTCGCTTAGACCTAACGGACATGCTAAATGGTGAGTTAACCCTGTAAATGGGTTCTGTTAGTCAAGTTAACGTTGTGCCTCATATTTCCTAGTCAATGAAATTTCGGTTTTAAATTTAAAAGTCAACAATAAGTTTACGATTTAAATGGCATTTTGAAAGTTCATGCTTTTTCGACATTATTCCCAATCTAAAATCATGAAAATCTCGTTATTGAAGTGCATTTGAAATATAATCTAAAATCATCAAAATCTCAATTCTAAAACTATTTTTTCTTCTATAATAATTAATGTAATCCCACCAAACTCAATAAATCTAATTTTAAATTAAAAAAAATTATAACAAAATTAGCTAAAAGATGTTACTCTCACAATTGAGGGTTAAAATTTTTTATTTCTCTTATTCTGTTTCTTCCTTGTCCTTGAGAGGTGGAAAAGAAAAGCCATTTGAATATTCATACTAGATTTGAATCTGCGGTATACCGCGGATCAATTGTTTTAATATAAATTTTTAGTTTTTTTTAATTTTTTTTACTGTTTATAAATATTTTTATTTTGGTTGTTTAATATATATTTGTAGTTTTTTAGTTTCCTTACGGTTTATAATATATTTTGTTTCCTTATGGTTTATAATAGATTAAATGAGGTTTCAACATTGAATTGTAGTATTTGCCATGTAGAAATAGCAAATTTATGTTGTTGTATTCAAACGTACACCAAATCAATCATATCATGTTTTTTTCTCACATTGAAATAATTTAGAGAAAATCCTACCAAATTATATATGAAATTAGTTCGAATAAAAAAAATCTAACTAATTGGAAACCAAAATATGTATCGACATCATATATGTCAATAGCAAAACAACAAAAAATCCATAAGAAATTCCAAACATTAAACCATTGTATCAGAAATTAGAAATCATGAGGTTGTTTTTCCGATGACTACATGTACTAAGATATATCATTTCTTTACGTGTTCCTTAAAACTAAGTCAGAACATAAATAATCATTAAATTTACTTATTAAAATAAAATGAAGTATGTAAGAATTTTTAAAAAATATTGTAGGCTTATTTGCCTCTAATCTTTAGTTTCCCAATTCAGAAACCCCTCTTTAAAAACCATATTCATTGTTAACAGCTACTCAGTATCCCTTTGATGGCTTGAAGTCTCTATAGCCATTGTTTCGAGCCGACGAATCCAGGTTTGATTAAATCATATTAAGTGTATATGCGATTATTTGTCATGTCGTTGCTTTATAATTTATATTATAGTAATTGCTTGATTGGTTCACCCGCAACTACTTGCAAACGCTGCGTTTGCAGACGGTTGTGGTTGCAAGCGTTTTATGCCAATAATACAAATTGCAACATACCGCTCTGAACCGCTTGAAATCCTTCTATTTTAAAAGCACCTTCCAGCTAGCGTTTGCTGCTGCGGGCGGTTGCGATTGGTTAAAAAATAATTATTTTTAATTTTTAATACTAATAAAATTTTACAAAAAAAATCAAAACAATTTTTTTTGAAAAATAAAATTTATTTTAATAAATTCTTTATATATCTACTAACTAAACTAAAATATATTTATAAGTATAAAAATATTTTCTAAATAAAAAAATGTTTCAAACCTCTTAAAATAAACAATTTTAATTTTAATTATTATAAAATTTACTTAAAACTTCACTTTTAAATTTTGATTATGGTAATACAAATTTTTCTTATAAAAATAATATATTTTAAATATGTTAAACAGTATCAACAACTGCTGTCAACTAGTCAATAATTTTCTGCAAATGCACATGTTTCTATTTATTAAACCAGTCGTACAAACCGCTTAATAACGTTTATAACCGCAACTATGCGCTTCCACAAACTCCTGCATTCGCAAACGCAACTGTCATATTTAAACCAGTCGAATCTTAAGTGGATGACTTGAATACGATATGATAATTCTATCAGATCCTAAGGTTTATATTATATAATTATTACTATATTCGGGTTGGCTTTTAAGACTTTATATTTTGATTAAAATAACTTGGAAAGTCAATATTAAATTAAAAAAAGAAACAAAAATAGTCCACTTATTTTTTTTTCTATAAAAGTTCATTCTAGATAGAATAGAATAGAATCGAAAGAAAATAAAATCAAAAAGTGTTAATTACGCATAAAGGAAACAAACTTAAAGGACACATAGGCCTATGTCCGGCCCTGAGTGGGATTAAAGCACGTGAAGCAGTTGCTTTAGACATCAAACACGATATTAAATTTAAGGGGCATCAAACTTAGAAAATTAGCATGGTGTAGTGGTTTGGTGTCCGTTTTTATGACTTCATCTTCATGTACGTGACTTCGCATCTCAAGTCTACATTTATTACGAAATTTTTATAATATTTAGTTTATAAAATGGGCTAAATTTTTTTTATGCTTTTAGGCATCAAAAACTATCCAGCAATTCTAAGGCAGATCAAACCAAAGTTGAAAGAGGTTACTTGAATGGTTCAAATGATGTCAAGTTGATGCTGCTGATAAATCTTTATGAAGTTTGATCAAACTGTAGTGAAGCCTTTCGTTTCTTTGATTCTTTCGCTCTCTTTTTTTTTTTTGGGCGTCAATTTCCCCCTATACATCATAGATCGTATAAACTAAAGTTTAGGTTTGCTCGCATCTATCTATGAAATGAACATTTTCTTACTTAAATTTTAAAAAAATTAATGCATTGAAAATATGGGCATAGAGTTTAAATAACAAATATCAACATTATCCATTGTACATACGTAGATCTAATTAAAATACGTCGAGAAAATTAATAACAAATGGATCACGTCGTACTAGAAAAAAAAGAAACATATGGTAGGACTTTTATATCTAATACAGTCTACTTGCCACATTATATAGATTAGCATCATCCCGAATTCTCGATATATATATATATATACATATTATGGTTGCTTTATAAATTGAAATTCGTTTTATTTATATACAGTAAGTTTTGGAGGCTTGAATAGTTGAATACGATACCATAATTTTATTAGATCTAAGTTATATGATACATATTTGTTTTTTTTGTGTGGCTTTTAAGACTTTCTATTATAATTTAAATAACTTGCAAAGTCAATAATGAACACCAATATACGTAATTCTCAGAATCTACAAACTCTATAAATATCATGTTTACTATCAGGATGAGAAGAACCCAATAAAAACTAAAATAACATAAATCTACAAATCAATACATTTTAACGAAGAAAAGATGGCAACCAAATGCGAAGGTATCGATAATATATTAGCACATAACCATCATTGTATTATTATCACACTTGAAGTAATTAGATCTTGTTTCTTAATTTAGATAGCCATTAACCATTTGTTAATAAATGAATAAACAGATTCAGGAAAAAGCTCATGGCCAGAACTAATGGGGACAAAAGGAGAATATGCAAAAGAAGTGATCGAAAGAGAGAATCCTAAAATGAAAGCAGTTATAATCTTGCAAGGAACAATTATGCTTGCGGTCATTATTCCTACTCGCGTCATTGTTTGGGTTAACGATTGCGGAATCGTTGTTGTAACTCCTGTCAATGGTTAATTATTATAGTCAGTATGAAAAATATGTTATGTACTCTAAAAATATAGATAAATAAGTGTTTGTTCGTATTACAGTGTAATAACGAAGAGGCTGTTATGATCTCTGGTTGTCTAGTGTTACCTTATAAATAAAATTGAAGACTGAATATTTTTTTTTTCTTTTTTGTCAACTTTGATGTCTTATATATATTTTGTATGTATGATTGTTTATCATGGTGAAATATATGTTAATCTTCGTGATGATGTGACTATAGTTTCTGAATCACAAAATATAGTACGTGCAAATTTTTTATTTTAAAAAGTCGACGAATAATTATAAAAGTTAGGAATAGGAGGAGTCGGAATTGTTCTCCATTTTTGTCACCATATAAATCTAATTGTTTGTGGAGGTATCGACACATTATTTTAGTCTTCATGTGTAATCTCATATAATGGCCAACACTTGGTGTAACTGGACATTCTGGTGTCGATCTTTAAAATATGTCTATTACCAATTTGGTTTTGGCAAGCGTGTTGTTTCATACTTACTTTTTTTTATATATATAGAAAATTTATTTTATCGCTTTTTTAATATAAATTTTCTAACTAAATTTCTAATTTATCTCTTATAATACTCCTAAATTTTATGTTTAGATATCACAATTCAATTACTGGTAGTTTTAGAACAACATATGTACTTCATAAAAAATGTCTAGATGATATTTACCTATAACAAATCTTTCATTTAATTTTTTGTTAAATTCAATTTTTAGATTAAAAAAAAACATCCACACATCAAACAGGTTCTAATCTAGTATTTTATTAAATCTCATTCTAGATAGAATTGAATTTATTGAAAAATATCTAAATCCAAAGGTGTTAATTAGTTAAGCACTAAAAGTAAACAAACTTGGACTAAGCAAATACGAACCCATAAGTCCAGTCAGCAATGGGAGATGATTCATTTTCTCCAGCAAGTCCAAGTCAGATCAAACTAAAGTTGAAAGAGATTACTTAAAATGTCTAAATGATGTTGTTTTAGGGAAAATGCGGCTGAAGGTTCTTGAATGTCAAATTGATGCGGTTGATGAAATCCTTTCGTTTCTTTCCCTCTAGACTTCATAGATAATAGATCGTATACTAAAATTTAGAGTTGGTCGTATCTATCTATGATAATGAACATTTTTGACTAAAATTAAAAATTGTTTAGTGGGTGGAAGATATAGCATAAAGTTTTAAAATATATACGGGTCAATAAGAAAATAATCAAAATATCGATATCCATTTAGAGCCGGTTTTGAGCACATTTACAATGAAACATTTGAATAGGACATCCATTTTTTAAAGACCCCACAAAAAAAATTAATTATATGTATATTTGTATGTATATATATTATTAAGGTTTTGGAAATTTTTAATATGAGAAATAAGAGTAAACAATGTAAAAAATAGTTATCAAAATATTGTATGATCCAAACCATTATTATTTAAATTTTAGAGTAGATTATATAATTTTTTAAAAAAATTTTGAGATTACCTCCTTCTTTTCTACATAACTTCTCGCTTTTTTTGGTTTTTTAAATTTTAGATTTTTTGTTTCTTCCATTGAAGAAGAGAAGAATTTTCTTTATTAAATCATTTAAAACAATTTTCTATACTATAAAAATTAAAATTTTAATTTATTTTTATTGTTTGGAGCCCCTAATTTCTCAGGATCGGATCTGTATATAATTGTACATGAGTTACGAGTAGATCTAATTATTAACTAAACCATATGGAGAAAAAAAAAGAAAAAAAAAAGCCGCGGCCACCTCACAGTAGAAAAAAAATAAACACATGGTAGAACTTTCATATCTATTAGAGACTCCACTTGCCACATCAAATAGATGAGCATCATCCCGATGTATATGTGATATTTTGTGTGAATACGTTACGATACTTAATTTTGGTGGCTTTAGACTTTATATTATAATTAAAATAACTTGCGTAGTCAATAATGAACAACGATGTACGCAATTCTCAGAACCTACAAACTCTATAAGTAACATGTTCATTATCAGGATGAGAAGATGCCCAAACTAAAATCACATAAATCTACAAATTCTTACATTTACTCAAGAAAAGATGGCAAGCGTATGCGAAGGTATGTATAATATATATTAGCACATAACCATCATTGTATTGTTACTACACTAGAAGTTATTAGATCTTGTTTCTTAAACTTTGATGGCCAATAATTATATGTTAATCAATTAATAAACAGATCCAGGTAAACGTTCGTGGCCAGAGCTTATGGGAACAGAAGGAGAATATGCAAAAGAAGTGATCGAAAGAGAAAATCCAAAAATGAATGCAGTTATAATCTTGCAAGGAACATCAATTCCTGAGATTTTTAATTGCGCTCGTGTCATAGTTTGGGTCAACGAATACGGAATCGTTGTTCGAATTCCTGTCAATGGTTAATTATTATAATCAGTGTGAAAAATATGTTATGTTACTCTAAATAATATAAGATAAATAAGTGTTTGTTCGTATCACTGTGTAATAATGAAGAGATTGTTATGATCTCTGGTTGTCTCATAATAAAATTGAAGATTGTGATTTTTAATGTTGTAAGCATTGTGATGATATGGCTATTTTTGTCGCTTTGTTTATTTTTTCTAAATAGTTTATGAAATACAAAATATTTTTGACGCTCTTCTTTTGAAGATTGCAGATAAATATGCCTAAATAAACCTGAGATTTTCACTGCATCATAGTTACAAAAATCAGCTTCCAAGCCAGATGTGAGTGATTTTGTGACTCCAATATATATGTATAAGAGATAAGAAAATGATAATATTCATAAGAATTGTTAAGTGAATAAGAATACAAAGAGAGGATAATACACTACTTGAAGATTTCGAACGTCGAATTATAAAAAGATGCAGATTAACACTTCTTATTACATATATATTGGGAAAAATATCAAAAAAATCGCGAACTTACATTTTCGAGAAGTTTAAAACATGAACTTACAAAATACCGTTTAAATCTTCAATTTTTTCGTTGACTCATAATTAAGTAGCAAACTTTCGTTGATTGGATCATTTGAGACACGTCGTTAAATTGATATTTACGGCGTTAAGGATTCTGTTAGCAACTTCCGTTTAATCAAAACGATGCCGTTTTCAAGTTTTATTAAAAATCATCAACTTTCAAATTGAGATGTTTAAATCCTCAACTTTTTTAAAAATGTCGTTTAAATGCCTAAGTTTTTGTTGACTTCATAATTAAATGTCTAATTTATGTTGACTATGTCATTTGAGGCATGACTTTAAATCAAGTGACGGAGCACGTTTACAGGGTTAAATTGTCTATTAGCAGCTTCCATTTAATCAGAACGATCAATGTTCCGGCAACTATTTATCCTTCATCTTCTCTTTCTAGTTTTGGGATTCATGGAGATCCAATCATAATCAAGATGTAAAAATTATTCTCAAATAAAATCCGTCTTTGGAGAAATATATTGCAACGAAGTCTTTGCCACCTGAAATCTCTGGAAAATTCTCATGGAGTTCTCTAAAACCCCACAAGATATTAAGTTTCTTAAGTGCTTTTGATAACCAATTCGATGTTTATACTCACCATTTCTTTTTTAAACTTTACATTCTTTTATCGGTTATTTAACTTTCCAATGAATATGAAAAAAATAGTTATCACCAAAGGTCAATGCTTAAATCGATAACCGATAAAATAATACTAAAATAATTAAATATTTTTTTAATAACTGATTCGATGGATGCGGATCAAACTGGTTATCACCAATGCTTTAGAAACTCAATCTCTTGAGGGTTTTTAGAGAATTCTATGAGAATTTTCTAGAGATTTCATGTGGCAAAGACATCGTTGGATTATGTTTCTCCAAAGACGAATTTTATTTGAGAAGAATTTTTACTCTTTGATTATGGTTGGATCTCCATGAAGCCCGGAAGTAGAAAGGGAAGACGGAGAATAAATAGTTGCTGGAACATTGATCATTTTGATTAAACGGAAGCTGCTAACAGATAATTTAACCCCTTAAACGTGCTCCGTCATTTGATTTAAAGTCATGTCTCAAATGACATAGTCAACATAAGTTAGACATTTAATTATGAAGTCAACAGAAACTTAGGTATTTAAACGACATTTTTGAAAAAGTTGAAGATTTAAACGTCTCAATTTAAAAGATGATGATTTTTAATAAAACTTGACAACAGTGTTGTTTTGATTAAACGGAAGTTGCTAACGGAATCTTTAACGCCGTAAACGTCAATTTAACGACATGTCTCAAATGATCCAGTCAACGAAAATTTGCTATTTAATTATGAGTCAACGAAAAACTTGAGGATTTAAACGGCATTTTGTAAGTTCATGTTTTAAACGTCCCAAAAATATAAGTTCGCGATTATTTTGACATTTTCCCCCATATATATGAGATTAGGACCCATCCGATAGATGAGTTATCTAACTTTTAAAAATAAATCAAATTTAGGTAAAATCAATAAATTAAATATTTATTGTTAATGAAATATCTTAAACTATTTTAGAGAAAGAAGTAGAAAACATGTTTCTTTAGAGAAAAAGAGTTATTTACATAAGTTTATTTTTTATATGACTAAATTAGTTTTATTTTCTATATTACAATTTTATTATTAACATATTAAAAATTTATACCACATCAAGTAACTTTTGATTCCATCTTGATACAAATGTTACATTTTGGTTCAACGTCAAGTCGTTTTGTTTTTTTTTACTTATCTTCTTTGGGTGAGAACAATTATGACATTTTTTTTATGTCTTATGATATTAATTAGAAAATGTAACCGAGTATTTTACATTAACCTCCTTATATAACTTGGAGGATTTGAAAAAAATTGCGTTGTAACTTGTTGAAAATAAGGAGATTTCGCTAAAGTATCTGCTGCCCGATTGCAATCCCGTGATACCATCGAAAATGTAATTTCCAAAAATCGATCCGTCCAGCTATGGATATCTGTAATGAGATGCTCCAAGATCACAAAAGTACTTTGATTATGAATAATATCGAAAAGAACTTTGCAATCCCTTCCATAATCACGCGTCTATACCCTCTACACCAAGAAGCCTGTAATGCATGGAATAATGCAAGATCTTCAGCTTCAAGTGGAGATACCGCCTGCCTTAGTTTGGTTCTTCCGGCAGAACAAAAGTCACCATCTTCATTTTGTATAATCAACCTGCTCCAATGTGTCCATTTTGATAATTAAAGCTTCCATCATAGTTGACTTTGAAGTAACCTGAAGGCGGTTTTGTCCATGATAAAAGCATAGGTGGGTTTGATCTATGACTTTGAGCTTGCAAACATTGAGGATTTTTTATCGCAGATATCCATTCCGAAACATCATCATCTGCCTTACGAATGACCGAATTTGATTCCCAACTTATCTTGTTGAATATGAGATCATTTCGCGATTTCCATATATGCCAAGCCATCCAAAATGAAACATATTTGTGTACGTCCGTTTGAGCTTGCCTCAAAGTTTCTAGCAGTACCTTGATATTGTCTTCTAGTGTATTGGTAGAATCAAACAGCAATGGTTGTTGAAAGTGAACTCCATTCCATACTGATAGAGCATAAGAGAATTGAAAAAGCATATGGTTGACTGATTCAACATCTTGCTGACATCTTTTTGATGTGCTCGAGTTTTAACCCAAAATATTTTCTGCAAGTGCACAGACAATCACAGTAGTATATGGGGTATCGAATCCACAGAGACCAAGGTTACACTATGAAATTATAGATTTTAATTTAAAGCTAAGACAATATGGGTTTTGTGTAATTTTCGGAACAGCAAATAACTAAATAAATCGGTGTAAAACAATTAATAAAAGCACTAGGTTAAGGCGTTTCGCCGGTGATTCGGAGATAAGGCTGAGCAACTATTCAGGGCTAACTAACTACCGGTCTAGAACTCAAACATAAATAAATGTCGCCCCACTCTCGTGATGTATCGACAACTTTATCTAACAACCTAGATACCAAAACTCTCGTCTGGACCTAGCGAGGACGATAAGCATTAACAAGTGGGTTCAATCTGTTCACAATCAATCGTAACAATCAACTCTCACTGGTTACGCACCAATTGCTCACCAATGATTTATCTAGCAACCTAGAGCACTCTCGTGAATAAATTTAACCTAAAATCATAGACTAGGTGATCAAGCTAATCTAAGCATTAAGAACCCCTATTGGCGAAGACATATAAATTCTAATCCTATTTGTGCTCAGCCATTAACAACCTAAATCACCATTGAAAACCTTAACCTAGCTAGGGATCTACTCACACATAGCGAAATCAAACACAACATGGCAATAAGATGAATTCATGATTTATTAAAAAGAATAAGGTTCAGGAAAACTTCTCAAACAGAGTTGTGGAATGATTGACGATAGGAGAATAGAGATCCAAATCTGAGTAATACAAATCCAAATCGAAAAGGTAGAAGAATAAAGTGGTGGTGTCTTAGAACCAAAAAATAACCTAGAACGAAAAACTGAAGTCTGAAAACGAACGTCATGAAAGTCTTAGGCGGCTGGCATTTTTTTATTCTAAAAATTAAATAAAAAACGTGTCTAGGTAAAATAGGTTGGAGCACCCTGGTGAGCACCCTGGCGAGCACCTGCTCCGGGTGAAAAATCGTCTTTTTGCTCCAAATTACTTCTTTTGCTCCAATGTCTTCCAATATCTTCAATCCATGCTCTAGAGCCTCAAAATACCTGAAAAGACACAAAAAGAACTAGAAAAGACTCGAAAACAAGATAAAAAGACTAGTTAAAATGGGACAAAATACTAATATATCAACTCCCCCGGACTTAGACCTTTGTTTGTCCTCAAACAAAACAAGATCAAGAACAGAAGAGGTTTGAAAATCACGGGGACTCACTTAGCTTGTTGGGGATATCTAGACTTCATACAGCTCGTCACTGGGCGTTGGAATTTGCTCTGTTCAACCATGAACATCATCACCACCCCTTAGTTGCTCACAGACCAAAAGAATTTTTGGAATCCCCTCTGTTATCTCTTTACATAGATTAGTGAAATGAAAGTGCAGTGGTCTTACCAGGAGTAATAGATCCAAAAGGTGCCAATTTCTTCTAACCAAAGACCCTCTCCCATATAACTTTCCTCTCCCCTCTTTCCCTCTTTCCACGCCACCATCTTTCTGTTCATTCTTTACAGCCATCGGTTTTCATTTGCCGATGCTTCACCCTTTATCACAGCCATCACTTTTCTGATGCTTCTTCTTATTTTTTTTTTATGGGACGAATCTCCATGAGGTCACAAAGGATACACGGATCTATGCATCATCCCTTGGTTCACTTTGAAACTTTTAATTTCCCTTACAACAAGCTTTTCATGAGGTCACAAAAGGATACACGGGTCTACGCATCATCCCTTGGTTCACTAGAGCTTGTTGCTTTGAAATTCTCCTTTTTATTTTCTTTTTCTCTTTTTTTTTTCTTTTTTTTTTCTGTGTAATGAAGGGGAGTGAGAGAGGAATATCATACTTTGTGGAGAGTTGCGTGGTCTTGTTTGGCTCGAATAGGTCTTCCCTAATGAACATCAAACCCCTGAGAAAGAAATTGAAGATCAAGTTAGGGTTCAATAAGATTTCGAGATAACTTTGGTTCAACCTATCTCCCAATGAAAAGGAGCTTTGGAGGGTGATTAATCCACCCATGATCTTCCGAAACAAAACCTCCGCCCATCTGTGAGTCATTACAAGTAATTCATAGTCCAAATAATCCAATAGATCAAGTTCATAATCCCTAAACAAGCTTTTGACTCAATAAAACACTAAAACATACTCGATAAAATAGTTATAAAAGCAAACCAAGCAGCAGGACCTGATTCACTAAAAATCTAAGACTCTTGGGACTGACACAACAACAGGACTCAATAGAATATAAAATAAAATAAAATAACTAACCGCTCCCCCGGACTTAAATCACACCGTCTCGGGTGTGAAAAGAACGAGAGATTGGTGACAAATAAAAATAAAAACACACACGGATAATACAATGAGATAGAGGGTATAGGGGGATATCACTGAGTAGTGGCGGTGTCATAGTCGTCGCCCATGGAGCACCCTGGTGGAGTAGGTGCTCGGGCCAATTCTGGGGTGCTCGTTCGAAATCCCTTTTTTTTTTTTTTTTTAGAAGATTAAGAACTGAAATCACAAATAAAAAGTTAGTATCAAAAGAAGTTTAAAACGAATTATGTACAAGAATCCTTACCGGTGGGTTGCCTCCCACCAAGCGCTTGTTTTAAGTCGTTAGCTTAACTTTGTAGACCATTTAGATGTGAGGAGGGTCACTGAAGGTGACAGATTCACCTTTCTCCACGTGTGTATCATCAAGATATGGCTTGATTCTCTGGCCATTCACCTCGAATTCATCTCCTTTAGCGTTTAGCAACACTATAGCTCCATGTGGTCTAACCTCCTTGATAGTGAAAGGGCCAGACTATCTGGACTTCAGCTTACCTGGGAATAATCTGAGATGAGAGTTGAACAATAATACCTGATCGTTGGGAGAAAAACTCCTGGGGATGATCTTCTTGTCATGGTAGGCTTTGGACCGTTCTTTGTAAATCCGCGAGTTGTCATATGCGAGATGCCTAATTTCCTCCAACTCGTGTAACTGCATGGATCTCCTTTCAAATGCTGGTAGGATTTCGAAGTTGAGCAATTTAATAGCCCATACCGCTTTATACTCCAGTTCCACCGGAAGGTGGCATGCCTTCCCATACACCAAATGAAAAGGCGTTATCCCCAACGGAGTCTTATATGCGGTCCTATACGCCCATAGAGCGTCATCCAACTTCTTAGACCAATCCTTACGCGTGATGCTCACTGTCTTCTGTAGGATACTCTTTATCTCCCTGTTAGAGATCTCTACCTGACCACTAGTTTGAGGGTGATAAGGAGAAGCTACCTTATGTGTAACACCATTCTTCTTCAACAAGTTCTCAAAGACCTTGTTTATGAAGTGCGAGCCTCCATCGCTAATCACCACTCTAGGGACTCTAAATCTCGGAAAGATGACACTCTTGAACATCTTGATAACCACTCTAGCATCATTAGTTGGGCTAGCCAGCGCTTCAACCCATTTAGAAACATAGTCAACAGCCACTAGAATGTACTCATTACCGTAGGAGGATGGAAACGGTCCCATGAAGTCTATACCCCATACGTCGAAAACCTCAACTTCCAGAATAAAATTCTGGGGCATCTCATTACGCTTACTGATGTTCCCTTACCTAGAAACAAATCTGTTTGCATCACGGAACATCGTCGGCCACCAATAACCGGCTTGTAAAGCCTTTGAAACCGTCTTAAATGTGGCAAAGTGCCCAGCATATGACGAACTTTGACAATGGTGTAGAATCTCAGAGATCTCTGCCTCAGACACGCATCTCCTATATAGCCCATCTGAACACTGCTTGTATAAAAATGGCTCATCCCAAAAATACCGCCTAACATCGCGGAAAAACTTCTTCCTTTTGCTTCCCACTAGGTTCTCAGGAACCTTGTCAGCAGCCAAGAAGTTTGCAATCTCTCCAAACCATGGAAAACTAGAGGACTGACCGGTCTGAATTGATCCACAAAAATTTTTGGGAGCAGGTGCTCCCTCGGGTGCTCTGTCGGGTGCTCGGAAAACTTCACAGTGCTGATAGAATAGATGTGCTCATCCGGTAGACTATCCTCCATAGGTGTCTCTTCTTCAATTAGCATCCTACTCAAATGATCCGCAACCCCATTTTCGGACCCTTTCTTGTCCTTTATCTCTAGATCGAACTCTTGCAACAAAAGGATCCACCTCAATAGTCTGGGCTTGGCATCCTTCTTTGTCAACAAATACTTCAGGGCAGCGTGATCAGTGTGAAAATTAACCTTCGACCCGATGAGGTATTACCTGAACTTCTCAAAAGCGAAAATAATCGCTAATAACTCCTTTTCGGTAGTGGCGTACCGACACTGAGCATCATCCATCGTTCGACTAGCATAATAAATCACATGGAGCTTCTTGTCTCTCCTCTGACCCAGAACAGCTCCCACAGCAAAATCACTCACGTCTGTCATAATCTTAAACGGTAGCTCCCAATCTGGCGGTTGTACTATCGGTGCACTAACTAAAGCTCCCTTAATGGTGTGAAAAGCCGCCAAATAGTCACTATCAAACTCAAACTTCACTTCCTTACACAGTAATCTCATAAGGGGCCTAGCAATCTTAGAAAAATCCTTGATGAAGCGACGGTAGAATCCCGTGTGTCCCAGAAAACTGCGGATTCCCTTAACCGAATTAGGCGGTTGCAAACTCATCATGAGTTCTATCTTTGCCTTGTCAACTTAAATACCCTTTTCTGATATCTTGTGCCCAAGCACTATCCCATCACGGACCATGAAGTGACACTTCTCCCAGTTGAGAACTAGATGTTTCTCCTCGCATCTTTGCAATACCCTGCACAGATTAGACAAACAAGAAGAAAACGAACTCCCATACACGGAGAAATCGTCCATAAATACTTTCATAATATCCTCAATAAGGTCAGTAAATATAGACATCATACAATGTTGAAACGTTGCTGGAGCATTACACAAACCGAATGACATACGACGGTATGCGAAGGTGCCATAAGGACATGTGAATTTCGTATTCTCTTGATCGTCAGGGTGGATAGGAATCTGGAAAAATCCTGAAAAACCATCTAAGAAACAGTAATATGGATGATTAGCCAGACGCTATAGCATCTGGTCAATAAACGGGAAAGGAATATGATCCTTGCGAGTATCAGCATTCAATTTCCGATAATCTATACACATCCTATGTCCGGTTACTGTCCTAGTTGGTATCAGTTCGCTCCTATCATTTCTAATCACTGTAATACCTCTTTTCTTAGGAACTACATGCACAGGGCTGACCCACTTATTGTCAGAAATAGCATAAATCACACCAGCCTCTAGAAGTTTCATTATCTTTTTCTTGACGACATCTTTGAGGTTAGGGTTTAACCGCCTCTGATGCTCGACAGAAGTCATAGATTCATCCTCTAGGTGTATTCTGTGCATGCATAAGTCGGGAGATATACCAGTTATATAATCTAGTGAGTAGCCTAGAGCCTTCCTATACTTCCTCAATTCACACAAAAGCAAGGTAATCTCTACATTATTCAATTTTGCATTCACTATAACTGGATAAGTGGAGTTCGGACCAAGAAAAACGTACCTCAGCCCTGCTGGGAGGGTCTTCAACTCAAGCCTTGGAGCTTTCAGCTCACTCCAAAAGCCACCAAAAATCAGATTTTTTGGAGCAGGTGCTCCCTGTGTTGGCTGGGGTGCTCCCTGGACCTTGATTTTTGTGCCTTCTCCCAGGCTCAGAAATTCATCTCCTTCCTCCAATTTGATGTTGGAATCAAGAAACTTAGCAAATCCATGGGTGTCTTCACTCAGAAAACCGTGTTCACCTTCGGGTTTAGTCAAAGCGACTTCTAAAGGATCGCTTGCTAAGATCTTTTCAACCACATCTTCTGCTATCTCTGACCCATCATGGATCACAAATGTCTACCCATCAATCATCGGTTTCTTGAGAAGCTTGCTCATCTCAAACCTAACTAACATATCTCCAAGACGGAGATCCACTATGCCTTCTTCGACATCAATGATAGCACGAGCCGTGCATAAGAATGTTCTACCCAGAATCAGTGGGTCCTTGGGTTCTTCATCAAGTTCCAGAACCACAAAATCAGTTGGGATAAATGTATCCCTAATGCGGACGTGCATATCTTCAATAATACCCACCGGAAGCTTTGTAGACCGATCCGCAAAAAAGCAATGAGATATTTGTAGGCTTGAACTTGGTGAATCCCAGACGCTTAGCCACAGAATATGGCATTAGATTGATGCTGGAACCTAAGTCATACAGAGAACAAGCAAACGTGCACGGTCCTATCTTCACCGAGATAACAAACCTCCCGGGATCTTCTTTCTTTGTCAACACCTTACTCTGAAGTATGGCACTGCACTCCTTAGAAAAAATCATTACATTCTCTTCCTCAACAAATTTACCAGCAACCAGCTCCTTCATGTATCGCTTGAGAGAAGACATCATTTGCACGGCATCAACCAAAGGAAGTTTCACCGTCAAATCCTTAAGCATCTCCTTGCACTTTGCATCCTCCAAATCCTTGCGAGATTTCTTTGGAGGTACTGGATAAGGGACTTTAGGTACGTAGACTCGTTCTGGTGGAGTTTCAGGAGTTTTGGAGATTTTCGAGGGAGCACCCTGTGGGAGCAGGTGCTCCGGAGCAGGATTGGGGTGCTCGCCGGATTTTTCTTCAGAATCGTTTGGAACAGTTCCCAGAGGTGTTTCTGAGCTTGATCCAACCTCAAAATTTCCATCTTTCACAGCAAAATCACTCTCTTGAGCCTGATGCTCGGTAACTATCTCCTTAGCCTTTCTGTGGAAGCTTGTCATCGTAGGTGGTGCCAGCAACTTTCCACTTCTCAACTCCACAGCATTCACGTGATACTCATTCCTGGGCAATTCTCCTTTAGCTGGAAGAGCTCCAGCTGGTCACTTGATAGCCTCGGCGGTTTGAGCTACTTGTATATCTAACTTCTTCACATGCACGGTAACAGCTTCATACTTAGCATTCAGATAAGTGTACATGTGATCTACCTTGGTATTAATCTCAGTAGACGCCTTCTGTTGGTTAGCCATCAGTTGCTGCATAAGACTCTTCAGCTCATCTTGAGATGTAGACGCGGAGACAGCTTGTGATAGTGTAGCGAAATTGGTGTGTTGTTATTGGTTTCCTCCTTGGAACCGATTCTGATTCTGATTAGGGACGTACTACTTCCCTTGAGTATTGCTGGAGTAAAACTTCTAAAAACCCTGAGCTTGTGGCAACTGATTCGTACCCCCTTGTTGCGGATAAACTTGGTCTTGTGGGTTCTCGACATTGGTGCTTCGGTAGGAGAGGTTGGGGTGGCTCCGATAATTTTGATTGAACCCACGGTTCTGGACATATCCCTGACCACTCACATAGTTAACCTCATGTACTCCAGTATCGTCATCTTTTTCAAACTCTTGAGAAATAGGCGCAGCCCCATTCTCTTCCACAAACTTGACCGGTTTTTGACTTTCGCGTAGGAGTAGGTTTACCTTCGCTGTCAGCTCATCAATCTTCTGAGTGTCCACACTATTAATTTTCCTGGACCTATCATACTCAGGAGACCTGTTGCTAGAGCATGAAGCAAGGTTCTCAATCATCTCAAAAGCACCATCTTTAGTTTTGGTCATAAAAGATCCGTTACTCGCAGCATTTAGGGCGTTGCGGTAATCCCATTCAACTCCATCATAAAATATTCCCAGAATCTGTTCATCTTTAAAACCGTGATGAGGACATTCCCTACAGTATTCCTTCAGTCTTTCCCAAGCTTCACAAAAAGCTTCACCAGAATGTTGTTGGAAAGATGAAATCTTGTTTCGTAGAGCGGCTGTTTTGGACATAGTGTAGAAGTGGTCCAAGAAGGCAGCTCTAACTTCATCCCACGTCCTCAAAGAACCAGCTGGCAATAACTTTAACCATCTTTGAGCCTTGTCAGCAAGAGAAAACGGAAACAGCTTGCATTTCAGAAACTCTGGCGGTACCCCATCCGAACCAGTGGTGCTGCAGATTTCTTCAAAATTTTTGATGTGATTCATCGGTATCTCAGTTGGGAGTCCATGAAAGAGGTGTTTTCACCAATGTGATCATCTGAGGCTTGATCTCATAGTTTTGCCTCTGAATTGTTGGAGAAACAATAGCTGAATGGTTTTGATAAAATGCATGGGGATTATCCGAATCCCCTATACCCGGCTGAACTCGTGGAGTTTGCGGTTGCTCCCTTCTCAACTGAGCAATCTGATCCCTTAGCAACTGTAACTGAGCAGCCAAACCATTGTCTTGTTCAGCCTTAATAACCGGAGCAGCTGTAAGTCTCTTTTGACGGTTTTGACGTTCGATGTGAGCTAACTCTTCGTTGGTGTGGATGACTAAATCTTCGGTGCAATTTCTTCTCATTCTTCTACTGGTCATGCACCTGACACATAGCAGAAACAAATAAAAATAAAGATCAGTAATTTCTTAGACTGAAAATAAAATCGAAAATCAAAGGTAACGCAATTGGTCCCCGGCAACGGCGCCAAAAACTTGATGTGCTCGAGTTTTAACCCAAAATATTTTCTGCAAGTGCACATACAATCACAGTAGTATATGGGGTATCGAATCCACAGAGACCAAGGTTACACTATGAAATTATAGATTTTAATTTAAAGCTAAGACAATATGGGTTTTGTGTAATTTTTGGAACATCAAATAACTAAATAAATCGGTGTAAAACAATTAATAAAAGCACTAGGTTAAGGCGTTTCGCCGGTGATTCGGAGATAAGCCTGAGCAACTATTCACGGCTAACTAACTACCGGTCTAGAACTCAAACATAAATAAATGTCGCCCTACTCTCGTGATGTATCGACAACTTTATCTAATAACCTAGATACTGAAACTCTCGTCTGGACCTAGCGAGGACGATAAGCATTAACAAGCGGGTTCAATCTGTTCACAATCAATCGTAACAATCAACTCTCGCTGGTTACGCACCAATTGCTCACCAATGATTTATCTAGCAACCTAGAGCACTCTCGTGAATAAATTTAACCTAAAATCATAGACTAGGTGATCAAGCTAATCTAAGCATTAAGAACCCCTATTGGCGAAGACATATAAATTCCAATCCTATTTGTGCTCAGCCATCAACAACCTAAATCACCATTGAAAACCTTAACCTAGCTAGGGATCTACTCACACATAGGAAATCAAACACAACAAGGCAATAAGATGAATTCATGATTTATTAAAAAGAATAAGGTTCAGGAAAACTTCTCAAACAGAGTTGTGGAATGATCGACGATAGGAGAATAGAGATCCAAAGCTGAGTAATACAAATCCAAATCGAAAAGGTAGAAGAACAAAGTGGTGGTGTCTTAGAACCAAAAAATAACCTAGATCGAAAAAACTGAAGTCTGAAAACGAACGTCATGAAAGTCTGAGGCGGCTGGCCTCTTTTTATTCTAAAAATTAAATAAAAAACTTGTCTAGGTAAAATAGGTTGGAGCACCCTGGCGAGCACCTGCTCCGGGTGAAAAATCGTCTTTTTGCTCCAAATTGCTTCTTTTGCTCCAATGTCTTCCAATATCTTCAATCCATGCTCCAGAACCTCAAAATACCTGAAAAGACACAAAAAGAACTAGAAAAGACTCAAAAACAAGATAAAAAGACTAGTTAAAATGGAACAAAATACTAATATATCAGTTTTGCATAATGAATCTATTGGGATACCATGGCAATTAAGCTTTGTTCCAACACTTAGTGCCGAGGAAAGTAGTCTCCAAGAAAAGTGTTTGATCTTGGGAGAGATTGGAATCTTCCATATCTGGGCTTTTAACTTTGGACATCCTTTCGGAGGAGAAACTTGATTTGCAGATCCTGGCAGGTGATTAGACAACCAATAACCCGACTTAACACTATACTCACCATCCTTTGTATAATACCATAGAAGCTTATCTTCACACTGGTGTTGTGGAATGTAAATTCTTTGGGCTATATCTGCATCTTCTGGTGTAAGCCAAAGCCGTAGTATCTGCTCATTCCACTGTTGACCATTTGATTGCCTCAAATCATTAATAGTAGTAGTCAGAGGACCTCGGAAATGACTTGGAGCTCTCGGCGGATGAGTAGGGAGCCACTTATCTGTAACTGGATTGATACCAACACTGTAACAAAGACCGTGGATAAGTAAGTCTCGGCCATGAAGTATTGACCGCCACCCATGAGATGGTTGACGTCCAAGACGAGCTTGTTGAATATTAGTATCCGCAAAATAACTCTTGAGAACCGTTGCTAATAAACATTCTGGATGTTTGAGTATTCGCCAAGCTTGTTTAGCCAATAAGGCATCATTATGACTTCTTTTCTTTGTGGTAGATTATTTACACATATTTTCTTCTCTATGGAGAACATTTTTTTCAATTTTCATGTCCAATAGAGATATTATTTTTTTTTTGTTTCGTAAACCAAGAATATTATAAATTTTCTAACCAATTTATTATTTGTGCCAATTATATGTAACTTCTGTTGACAAATTAAAAAAAAATTTACTCAAAAATTTATTAAACACCTAAACAATTAGAATACTAAATACTAAATTAGGTAGAATTATATAAAAAATCAATTTTGTTCATTCAAATAATTAGAAGCATGTAAAAAAAATATTTAGGTTTAAATAATCTAAATATTTAGATTTGAAAAGAAAAGTTTAAATTTTATTGAAGTAATAAGATTTAAAATATTTTAGAAAAATAGAAATTAAAAAATTAATGTGTGGTCATTGTTGCTTGTTGTATGTTAATTACTTAGAGAATATTTAAATGTATGGACGTTTAATTATAAAGTAATTGCATGTTTTAAAAAAAAATACGGTCGTCACAGTTTTGATTAAACGGAAACTACTAATTTAACCTTTAACCCCGTTAACATGTTTCATTTTTCGATTTAACGCCGTGTCACATATGGTATAGTCAACACAAATTATCTATTTAACTAAAAAAGCAACACAAAATTTTAATATTTAAATGATATTTCGTAAATTCGAGATTAAAATGTCTATAAAATACAAATTCATGTTTTTTACATTTTCCTCAAAATAATTCCCACTCGTTGACTGTTTTAAATACAATATAAGAACTTATTCCAAAGTACATATTACTACAATGTTTCTCGTAAAATAAGTTTACGACTATTCTTAAGATCGACATTAATATCTTCGTCACTAATTGTCTAATACTACTAAAGTAAAATTTATGAGGATTAATTTTAAATTTATCTACTTGATTTTCCTTGAAAGGAAAATTTTGTTTTGGTAAAATATTTTTAAGAGTTTATCTAAATTTTTTCCTCAACAATATTTTTGTAAGAAATCTCTGTTTAATCATCAAAAATATTTTTTGTAAAGATGAGATAAATTTGTAAACAC
The DNA here is from genome assembly GCA_028015245.1 of Cardamine occulta. NCBI lineage: Eukaryota > Viridiplantae > Streptophyta > Magnoliopsida > Brassicales > Brassicaceae > Cardamine > Cardamine occulta. The sequence continues at coordinate 4,586,514 of CM051382.1, forward strand.
TATTGTATACGAGTTCTTACAATTTTTTTAATTTATGTATATTGTGTTTGTTTTGATGGTTGTTTGTTTAATCCTATTGTTTCTGTTGTTAATTACCACTCAAACATTACAAACACACATCCGTTTAATAAGTCATACAACCCTGAATAACTATTATAATTGCAACTGGACGTTTTCCACAAACTCTTTCACCTATATTTACATTCACAACGTTTAAACCAGCCGAGGAGACGAGAACTAAGTCATGATATGTCATTTTTCTAGTAGCTATAATATACAAAAAAATTAGTTAAAACCTATGAAAATAAAAATACCAAAGCGTCAGATACTTTTACAAACTGTTTCACAACTCACAAGAGGCCACGGTCTTCCATGTCGACTTCTGATTTTGTCGCATCATTAAAAATCAAGCAGACCGGCCCATACTGATGATGCTTAAACCAGACCTCTTTTTCCTCGGTACATATTCTCTAAGTGACCATGTACATATTGTACAGATTGTTCCAAGGATAGATTGTTCATGACCAAAAGCTCTGCAGCGCTGCCATTCTCCGCTCCATGCATAATTGGATGCTCTTATTTGGCCTATAAAGTGCCTTTATTTTGGTTTCATTGACTAATGTTGTTTCCAAACGGATTTTAAAGATTTAATCCAATTAACAGTTCAATCATGATGATTGGTCTTATTTTCAACGGAGTTTTTTTATTTTATTTCAATTGATTAATTTTTTCTTTCCCGTTTTTTCTGTCTTTGTATTTCATTCTATGTTGTAATTAATGTCCGCACGTATTGCCATTCTAACATAAGTACGAAGAGGCCAGCTTTTTTGTTTTTTTTCTTTTCTTGAGAAAGCCTTCTTTTATTAACTTTACAAATAGGCATGGCCAAAATCTAACCGTAACCGTATTTTGGACTGTAACCGAACCGTTTCCAATCGTAACCGTACAAAATGGTTAAAACCATAACCGTTAACCGTAAAAATATATTAGTTATGATTAATCGTAAATTATTAACCGTAACCGTTAATTAACGTAACCGTATTAAAACCGTTGGTTAACCGTATGATGTAACAGTAAAATTCTAACCGTAACCATTTTCATGTGAAAAGTAATTAGTTTGTTTAAATTAGTTTTGATAATGTCAAAGTTTTTTTTGTTTCCATTCTTTTAGTAATTGTATTTTCTATAAATAGTTTTCATTCATAATTTTAGTTAGTTTGTTTATGTAACCGTATATAACCGTAACCGATTTAACTGTAATACCCATAACCGTTATACCCGTAACCGTATATAACCGTAACTGTTTAAACTATAACCGTTTTAACAGTATATTAAATGGTTAAGGTTAAGGTTAAAGAAAAATCATAACCGTAACCGGTGGTTAATTAACCATAACTGTGCTAACCATAACTGTGATCATGCCTATTTACAAAATGATTTTTAATGTTCCAAAAAAAAAGATTTTTTTCTGTTGCTAAAAAATAGTAAAAACTAAAATAATGTTGGGAAAATATCCTATATATGTTTAAAAATTTGAAAAATACCCTTTACTTAAAAACAAAATTACTTTGTTAAAATACTAATTTTTTATTAAAAAGACTTTCATGAAAAACTTAATAATAAATAAAAATATAATATTTTAAATTAAAATCAATTAATTTTTGTGTGTAAAATAAATATTTTATTTATTCAAAAATTGAGTATTGATCATGTAAGTAACTTTTAAAAATATATTTAATATGCTGATACATTTTAACAAATTCAAAAAAATCCATATATTGTTTATTATTGAACGAATCAAAATTAGAATATGGCTAAAAACAAACCAAAATCTTTGGAAACTATGAAACATTTTTGAGATTTTTCATGACCATTGTTTCCATTAAATTAAAAAATGTATAATGAATTATGTTTAACACCATACAGATAGTAATCTTATAAACAATGAATAAGATTTTATTAAAGTTATAAATAAATTTCACATATGATGTCTCCTACTAAAATTGTGAACAACTCAATTTCTGATCCATTTTTTAGTTTTAATCATCGCATGTCATTATATTGAATAATATTAATTTTCAAACTGTAAATAATTAATGATAATAATTTATTTGTAAATGTTAATGTTAGTTATAAAGATATAAACATAAATAAGGATACACAAAATAATTATCATTTTAAAAAAATCAATATATAAGGTACTTTTAAAATTTACAAACAATAATAGGGTATTTTCAAAACAAAATCACTAAAAATAAAGTAATTACTTTAAATTAGTAATAATTTTCTTGCATAAAAAAGAAAAATTTAAGTAAGTAATTTCTTAAAATTTATTTATGATCTATGAATATAGGGAAAAGTAATTTTGTAACTATTAGTTGGTAAAAGAAATAAACTACTTTCAAAATATATGCTATCTATATTTTCAAATATATACATATCTGTCCATATGTATAATAAAACATTATATAAATTTGATTCTTATTACTTAAAAGTTTATAGAATTATGTCGACTTTGTCTGAAGGTTCAACGACAAAGAAATTATCCAAACCAAAATCACGAATTAGCACGAAACGTATTAATTAAGAAAAAGTTTGACCGAAAACAAAATTTATCTTTTACAATTTCCCACTCGTTAAGTTGTGCATTTTAATAATATATACACACATGTATATATAGAAGAAGAAAATGTATCGAACTTTTACAACTCAAAAGAAAAAGAAAAAAGTCATTAACCAAGTATGGTCCGATGGTTGATGACTCGTTTTCTTGGTCAAAATCATGGATCAAATGCTTTTTACTGTGTTTCCAAATTAGCCACTATAAACAGTGTGAAGAAAATCCAATTTTTTGGACTTCCTAGTGTTAATTTGAGTTTTAACACAAGAATTACTCAGTTATCAGAACAAGAAGAAAAGAAACCGGTTATGAAAGAAGATTCGATGTACAAGAAAAATAAACCACCAAAATATGGAGACAGTGTAACCATCCTCAGCCTCGACGGCGGTGGAGTCCGAGGAATCATCGGGGGATTCATCCTTGAAAAGTTTGAAGAACATCTTCAGGTTATATATATACACACCACCACAATTCTAGATATATAGACATTACTACCGCATCGGTTATTTGTTCTCATCATATCGATTTTATCATACAAAAAAAAAAACTATATTTACGTGACATGGATTTTGTAAACTAATAACCGATTAAGGGTTATTATGTAAATTTTAAACGCGTGCATCGAACTATGATATCGGATCTAATTGATTATTTATAAGAAATATATAGTAATAGTAATTGAACAAAGTCATTGTGTTAATATTCGAGTGTGATATGTGATATGTGATAGGATATCGATAAAGACAAAAGCATGAGGCTAGCGGATTATTTCGACGTGATAGCAGGGACTAGCACCGGTGGCCTCATGACGGCCATGTTGACTGCACCGAACGAATTCAACCGGCCTCTTTATGCTGCCAAAGACATTGTTCCGTTTTACTTGGAAGAATCTCCTCTGATATTTTATGGGTAAAGAAAGAAGCAAAATGATTTTGTTGTATTTTTGAAAAACAAAATTTGGAATATAACAAACTTTTGGTGTATAAAAAGGTTTTCAGAAAAAAGAAACATTTATTGATGGTCTTTTCAGATTAAAAAAAAAACTTGTATTGTTTTTTAAAAAATGATATTTTGGGGGTATTTTTTGTTTGGCATCATCTTGGGGGTATTTATAAATATAGCCATAATGAAATTACACACACACATATATATATATATATATATATATAGATGCAAAATTGCAAACTCACAATAATTAGTATATATATTTCGTTTTACCCATATATGTTAACAATAAAAACAAAAACAATGTTCAAAAAATAATGATTTATTGAAAGAACTAGTTAAGATTTTGTTCTTAAATATCATGTTGCATTATATGTGTGAAGAAAAAGAAGATGAGAACTCAACTTATTTAATATTATAATTCTTGTTTTCATTTGTACACTTTCATGAAAAATGCAGATCGAAATGGTGGAAACCTGCTATTCTATGGCGTCTGCTCCGTCCAAGGGCCAGATGGGATGACTGCGCTTTTCTATCAAAGATTCTGGTATTCTATTAAGGATGATTTGGTGGAAATGGTAAAAGGCTTGTTCGCAACGGGTAGATTTGATCAAAGGTTAAATGAAACAAATATTTGTCTAATTCAAAAAATAGATAAACCACAGCGGATGGCCGAATTTAGGCCGATAAGTCTATGTAATGTAAGTTACAAGATTATATCAAAAATACTTTGCTTGAGGCTCAAGAAGTTCTTACCGAGACTAATTTCAGAAACACAATCGGCATTCGTTTTGGGTAGGCTTATCACAGATAATATCTTGATAGCTCAGGAAATGTTTCATGGATTACGTACAAAATAGGCTTGTAGAGAGAATTTCTTAGCTATAAAAACGGATATGAGTTATGATAGGATCGAATGGGGTTTCCTAGAGGCAGTTTTGTATCGCTTAGGGTTTAATACGGTATGAGTTTCTTGGATCATGTGGAGTGTTAGGTCAGTTTCTTATCAGGTGCTCCTGAATGGGCAACCAAAAGGCCATATTGTACCAAATAAGGGTCTCAGGCAAGGAGATCCTCTATCACCATATTTATTTATATTATGCACTGAGGTATTGATAGCAAATATTAAAAAGGCAGAAAGAGACAAAATGATTGCTGGAATTAAAGTAGCTCGGACGAGTCCAGCTATCTCGCACTTACTCTTTGCGGATGATAGTCTTTTCTTTTGTAAAGCAGAGGCAGATGAATGTCAAACTGTCTTGGATATTATTGGGAGATATGAAAGAGCTTCAGGACAAGAAATAAATTTTAACAAGTCATCTGTTATTTTTGGCAAGAAAATACCCAATCAAACCAAAAATCATTTGAAAGGGTTGATTGGTATGACAAAGGAAGGAGGTATGGATAATTATCTAGGAATACCAGAGAGCTTAGGGGGCTCGAAGTGTAAAATCTTTAACTATGTTAGAAAACGACTTAATGACCGGATAAATGGTTGGTCGGCTAAATATTTGTCGAAAGGAGGCAAGGAAACCATGATTAAATCAGTGGCTTTGGCCCTTCCGTCATATGTTATGTCCTGTTTTAAATTTCCACAAGACTTAACTTCTAAGTTAACAAGTACAGTCTCGAAATACTGGTGGAGTTCTAGTGGAAAGGATCAGGGTTTCCATTGGTTAGCATGGGAGAAAATGTGTAAACCTAAAAACGAAGGTGGAGTGGGTTTTCGTTCATTGGAACAATTTAATGACGCAATGTTGGCAAAACAATATTGGCGACTTATTCAATACCCGCACTCCTTGGTAGCGCAGGTATTAAAAGGAAGGTACTATAGGAAATTTCATCCTTTATAGGCAAACAAACCATACTCTCCATCCTTTGGGTGGAAGAGTATATTTTCGACAAAGGATTTAATTCAAAAAGGTGCCCGATGGTGTTTAGGCTCTGGCTGTGGCATATCAGTCTGGGAAGATTCTTGGATTCCAAATGTTAATCCAAGACCGGCAAATGGTCGAGGAAGGGAGCTATATCCAAATATGAAGGTAAATCAGTTAATTAATCCGACATCCAAAGTGTGGTATGTACCGGTTTTACACGACTTTATAGATCCAGAAGATGTACCACTTATCAGAGGTATATCTATTAGTAAAATCTTTAAAGCAGATAGGCTAATCTGGCACTATACAAAATCTGGGAGATATACGGTCAAGTCGGGATATGAGTTAGCACATGCCTTATCAAAAGAAGTAGTTTGGGGTCCGAGTTGTACAGCTCTGAAAGCCCAGGCATGGAAAATTAAAGCTCCTCCAAAGATCAAACATTTACTTTGGCAAATTGCCTCAGGAGTATTCGCAGTTAACTCAGGTTTAAATCATCGGGGTGTTAGATGTGATACTATTTGTCAACGTTGTGGAACGACTGACACCTGGTTGTTTCCCAACAGGGTCGGAATTTACGAATTTGGATTATTTATATTGGAGAATACCATCCTATATAAAGGAACATGGTAATTCCAATTGCTTTCCCTGGATATTATGGTTTTTGTGGAAAGCTAGGAATAAAAAAGTATTTCAAGGAATACAAACTGATTCCACTGACATATTTAATCGAGCAAACAGTGAACACTTGGCCTGGGAGGCGGCACAGACATCTCCCCCTGAGGACTTTGAAAATAGAGAATTAATGGAGCACCCCTCTACATCGCTTAGATGTCGGATTGATGGTTCATGGAAATCTACAGACCCAAATACAGGTTTAGGTTGGATTTGCCTTCAGGGAGAAGATCAGGTCGTGTTGCTAGGTGCTAAGTGTTACCACAAAACATTATCACCTTTGCACACGGAGTTGGAAGCACTGATATGGTCTATGAAAACCATTTTATCGTCAAGGTTAATGTGTCAAGTATACGAAACAGATTGTGCTGATTTTGTCTCAATGGTGAAATCTCCAGAAGAGTGGCCCGCTTTCTCTAATCAGCTAGATGATTTTGCCTCGCTTCGTACCTCTTTACCGGATTTTATGATATCTCGTATTCCTCGTTCTTATAATAGATAGACCGATTGCTTAGCACGGACCTCTAGAATGTTATCTTCAGAATTTTCTTTTGTAAACACTATTCCTCCAATTTGGGTAACCAATTGTGGAGTGACTTTTTAATTTAATATTTGGTTGGAAAAAAAAATATAACTAATGTTTGTATATATATAATTATATTTGAGTATTTCGGATACCCATTTGGATCTCGATTCGGTTCGAATTCAGATTTAGGATTTGAGATATTTTTTGAGTATTTCTAAATTTCGAATTGGATTCAGTTCAAGTATCAAATCAATTTCAAATGGGTCTGATTACTTTTGCCCAGACCAGTCAGGAGGATCAGCCAAAGGACTAAGATCAGGACGCATGATTTTTATCTTGTGTTTTTTTTTCTCTTTTTTAATTTTTACTTGTCTTTGTACATACACATCTTTTTTATTAATAAATTCGAAATTTAAACAAGATAGATGTTGAAATCAAAGATACAATATAAATTTATTTGATTATTTCTGTTAGCTAGTAATCTCCACTTTATTACCATAGAAAACATACAAATCAAGGCATATGATATGCCTCGTTTATTTATTACAACATTCACAACAAGCATATCTTAATTCACACATACATCTTATATTAAAATCTATATTGATTCTCACACACATATATATTTAAATTAGCCAACGCCCGGGGTTTGTGTGACAATGCCATAGTCATTGACACGTACATAAACATTATCACACCTAATAACGGCGAGAACCTTAGCATTTTCAGGTATAATCCTAGCCGTCACTTTCGTATTTTCTCTTTCAATGATCTCTTTTGCTTCTTCTCCTCTTTTCCCCACTAATTCAGGCCACAAACTCTTCATCCCTTCACCTGCTGTCTCTATACATACCCATAAATATATTACTAAAGTATAATATTCTATAATCGAATTTTGAGGATCGTCTTAAACAATCTGTTATAGTTGTATGAAAACTTTATATTTGATGTGTTAATGATTCTTTTAAAAATTTAGAAGTTCCAAAATACTAATATTCAACAAAATTCTATAGTACTGTTTTTAAAACTGAAGTCATAGTAGAATTTTCTAGTTACACATGTTAAAAGATAAGTCCTATATATCTATAATACCTGGGCAAAAGTCAGACATTTTTCTCTCTTTCTTTGATTCTCTCTTTCTTCTTGAGGAGGTTATGATTTGTGAAGATTGTACAAAACCTAGATGTCTATTTATAGAAAAATTTGCGATTGCTATTCATTTTCTATACGGTATGTATACATGAAAACGTTGAGTGAGATGGATTTGTACGTTTTTGACCCGACGTGATGTTATCTTTTGAAAAATTTCAATTATTTATATATATATATATATATATATATATACAATAGACAATACACCCGCCCAACATCCAAATTCCTCACACGAAAAAGAATAACTCTTACATATTTACAAATTTTCAATTAAATATTGTTGTTTAGAGTTTCACCTACTTTAGATATGTACAGAGAGATATGTAAAATTTATAAAAAAAGGATCAATGCCGACTATCCCCTCCTATCTAAAGGTAAGATCTTAAGTAAGGTAAGATCTTAAGTGACACTCTTAACAATATCTCGCGCCATTAAATTTGGTTTGAAGCAACAAAAACACCATATAAAAAGCAATATTTTTTTATTTTGGACTTTTTAAAAAATTTGTTTTCTAACGAAATTTTCATAGAAAAGTTTTTTACCTAAAATTTTTTTTTAACCTGTTTGGAAATAATTTTTTAAAAGATATAATTTTTTATATTTTTACCTATAAAAAATCGATAAAGTCATGCAACATATAGATTGTATAGGTTCTCATAAAATTTAACGCGTCTATTTTTTTAAATTGGTGGTCATTTAACACCACCACCTTATATTACATCGTTTGACTTTGATCACAACCCATAATATATTTTCATCATAAAGTTTTTCATCTAAAAATTCTAATACTACTGTTATGGAAGATCATTTAAAAATATAATCTAAAATTAACAAAATCTCAATTCTAAAACTATTGTTTCGCCTATAATAGTTAAGGTAATCTCATTAAACTCAGTAAATCTAATTTTGAATAATAAAAAAAAGAATTTAACAAAATTGTTTTACAAATTTAACAAAAGAATTTTACAAAATTGTGTGGGGATTAGAACTTTTTTATTTCTATTTCTTCCTTGTCTTTGAGCGGTGGAAAAGAAAAGCCAGTTGAATATTCATATTTGAATAGTTCAAGACTTCAAGTTGAGTTTATTGGTCACTGTTCTTATCCACAACCTTATTGACATTTACATTCACATATTAAATACTCCAAGTGAATATAAGTTGGCACTTAAAATTAATTACTATATTAAACCCTATAGAGATTCATTTGAAACTTTCGTATTGTGAGTAGTCGCTCTGCTGGTTGAAGCCAAAAATCGATTTCCACCAAACACAGAATTATTGGCTTTTAAGACTTTATATTTTGATTAAAATAACTTGGAAAGTCAATATTAAACAATCGCCGTTGTACTTGTAATTAATTTTGAGATTCTACGAACTCTATAAATAGCATGTTTGTCGTCAGGAGAAGAAGAACCCAACACAAACTAAAATCACATAAATTTACAAATCAATATACATATACATTTTAGTCAAAAATGATGGCAAACATGTGCGAAGGTATTTATAAAAAATTAGCACAACCACCATTATGTATATTGTTATCATCATTAGATCTTCGTTCTGAATTTCGATGGCCAATAATTATATGTTAATCAATGAATAAACAGATCTAGGAAAAGAGTCATGGCCAGAGCTTATGGGGACAAAAGGAGAATATGCAAAAGAAGTGATCGAAAGAGAGAATCCTAAAATGAATGCAGTTATCATTTTGGATGGAACTATCATTTCTTTCATCTATATTTGCGATCGCGTTTATGTTTGGGTTAACGATCACGGAATCGTTGTTCAAATTCCCATCAATGGTTGATTGTATTCTGATCAGTATCAAAAAAATGTTATAGCTCTACTCTAAAAAAATATAGATAAATAAGCATATGTTCCAATTATATACTTTGTAATAATGAATTACATTCCAAACCGGTTGGGCATAATTCGAAGTAGTGGAGATTTAAGATATGAAACAGATTTCCAACTCTACTTTGCATCAAGAGAACATTAAGGATAGCAAGTTATTTGGATGTAGTGTTTTTTTTTGTTTAGAAACAAAAAAAATATATGCATTAAGTTGTAAAAAAAGTTGGTTTTCTTTTTAAATATAATTTAACATCTATTAAAAAAATAATAATAATAATAACAATGAAGAGATTGTTATGTTATCTCATATATAAAACTGAAGATTCGGATTTTTTTGTCAACTGTGTAGTTTTTTTTTGTAACTCTGATTGTTTATCTGCAGCTAAATTTCTGCTATAATTCTTGTAATAATGGGACTATTTAATCGTTTTATTTATTTTTCCTTAATAGTTTCTGAGACACAACACAAAATAATCCCTCAAACCTGGCGAACACCGAATCTTTCCCAGATCTTCCCAATTTACATTGAAACATGAAGAATCCTTGTGTTTAGATGCAGAACTCAGTAACTTAGAGTATAATCTTGGGTCAACAATAAAACAATCATCACTTATGTATCTGACTAAATCCATAGCACAATCAGGGCCGGTTCTGAACATAGAGCCCCAAATATTTAACACCAAATTTTATATAGAAATAGACTCTCATTTTTATAAGAGAAAATTTTAATATGTAAAAGGGCTTCATAATTTGTTTTTGGTTTGAGCAAAGCATTGAGCGTGTAAACAAAAAAGACACCTAAAATTGGGACTTTTGAAGAAAACATTAATTCTCTGCTTTGGTTCAACCGGAGAAATCATAAACAAATATAACATCTCTAAAAACGGATTCGGGTGTATAAAACTTCTCAAAGACTTGAAGGTAGTTGATAACAAATGCGATGTTCTGAAGCTGATAATTTTTTTAATAACGAATCTATAAGAGTTAATTAGAAGACTCGGAAGATATTTCATATAAAAAATGTAATATTGTAATAACATCTTCAAAATCCCGACAAGATTCTGAAGCCCAGGACTAGCTCAAGCTTCATTTAGGGTTTTTATGTATTTTATTGCACCTCCATTAGTGGGATGGAGGGCAGTATCTCAACAATATAATTTTTTTTTTTTTGCGCAAATCAAATATATTGATATCATAAAAAGTTTACAAGATACATAAACAAACTCATTACAACCATTAACACAAATAAAGAAAATTGAAAACAAATATACTTATAGGCTAATAGATGGAATCTGTTATGTCCCCCCTGCGTATATTCTTCGTTGGCTATCAGTTTGATGCTGAAACTCCAAAATCCCATTGGCATTACCTTAACTAGAAAATATAAATCTAATGTCGTTGGAGATAATTATGAAATCAATATACTTGATGTTTCTGGTAAATAATCATAATGATCATACAGAAGTATCCGTTGTCTTCTCTTCCATTGTTGTTGTCATAAGGAAATGTTCAAAAGCAATCCAAATTTACAATTGGTGGCTACTACTGGGTAATGTAAATTCATTGCAGCCAGCCATCTCCTCATGTTATCCTTAGTAAGACGCTTTGATGGGAAATCAATTCCTCTAATCCATATTTCTCTACTTGATGCTTGTGTTCTTCTCGTTTTCACCAATTCAAAATTCGAAATTTTATTGATGCCATCTCGATACAACAAAATATGCCAGATTCTGAATTCGTAGTGAATAACTTCATGTAGATCTTAAGGTATCGATCTTATGTTGCTATGTGCATTGAGATTCGAGATTTGGTGACTGGAAAGTGGTGACGTCTTTGGGATAGAAAGAAACCATATCTGAACCACCAATATAAGTATAAATCGGTTTTTGATGGTCCGCAATATTATCTCATCATCTTCAAATCTGATGTTTGATATACCTGGATCCCAAATCTGGGATTGATAGTGGTGGAGAATCATCATTTCAATCATGAAATTGGGAAAGCCGCCTAGACAAATCCTTGACGGAGCATCACCAACACTACACATAGATCCATGCCGGATTATGGTCGGAACGAAACTCTCATGGAATGAGAGAACAACAATGATACATTGGAAGATTAACACTAAAAAACATGACTTGAGTATCATTTACCAGTGTTATTATAAACTAAATATATGAATAAACAGGAGAATGGAAATTAAAGATCAGAAAGGGGCCGACCGACACCAGAGAAGCCGACACCGGCCAGAAACAATGGTTAAAGTGAAGAGGTTTTCTGGAAATGGTGGGTTGGGGGAAGAAGATGTCGGCGGTTCTCAACAATATAAATTAATAAAACTCAAATTTAGCCAGATTGACTCAAACTTTGGCCAAAATAACTAGACTAACACCCCATTGAAAGGGATTACTAGACTAACCCAATTGTATTGTAAAAAGACCATTTAACCTTATTATTCATTTTAGTTTATAATATAAGGAGATTTTTAATTAGGAAAGTATATTAAATTTTTCTGAAAAATGAAAATAAACTAATCCTACCCCTTTTCCAAATCGTATTTTGTTTTTTCAAATCAGAATTTTTGGTTTCTCTCTTTCAATTAGAAACTCTAACCACATCATCACCAGAGCTGCCATTTCACTGCTTGATCGCCATGATTGTTGTCGCCTCTACAACGCCAAACCGCCGAGTAACCAAAGCCATCGAACATCCTACACCTAATCAAAACCCTCGCCGCCGTATCTATTTCTCTTCCCGCCGTATCTTCTCTCCGCTATATCCTCTCCTCTCGGTGTTGTGTCTTTAACTTGTCTCCGCTATTTAATTTTGAAAGCATCGTCGCCTCTCCAAAGCTTTGTCGCCGCTTATTTTCCTTAATTTTTGATTTTTTCCTTCCCGGTGCTGATTTAAACCTAATCGGCTCTCCATTGCTTCATTGCCGCCGCCGTGTCTGTTAATCCTTGCTGCTGTCGGATCTTTGTCACGGGTAAGTCAGTCTTCACACTTACCATCTATAAATTTTGACAATTTTGCTAATTGTTTCAATTAACCCCTTGTTTTTTGTTTTGCAGATATTGCTCATCATCATCAACTCCAGCTTAATTCTGTTGATTTCCAGTAAGGATATTTCCAATTAGAATAAGAATTTTTTTGTAAATAAATTCCTGCTCTTGATCACAAATGTGTGTTGATGTAGCTACAGATTTTATTACAATTTTCATCAAAGTGACATATTTTGTTTGCTTCTTATTTGTTACAAATTATTGGAGTCATTTTTGTTTTGATAATTCTTCATAATATAATTAACTTTTTAACGATTTATTTTTCTATGAATAGAAATGGCGTCTTTGAGTAATGTCATCAAGTATGCTCCTCGACTCTATGAAGTAGGGAAATCTCCATTGCAACATAGGAGCATGAACCACAATTGCTTCCGGTCTAAAATTGGGCTTTTGAAAGAAGGAGTAGGCTTGGATGTTTGGGATGAGTTGAAGAAATCATCTCTTGGAGTTTTTATAAAGTTTACAGAATTACAATACACATGGTCTGCCCAGAAAGTTTATTTCTTCCTCACACACAAGCCGGGAGTCAACAATATTCATGAGATTTGGTCGTTGATAGATGGTAGACCACTCAGATTCTCTTTAAATGAGTTTGCTCACATAACATGTTTAAATTGTGATCCTATTGATCCGTCAGACAACTTTGATATTGATAACAAAAAGTTTTGGATAGAAATGAATATAGGAACAACCTCGGATGATCCCCTGTTTACTGAGTTGCTAAAGGTGATGGAGTTTAGCAATACATGGAGTAAAGAGAAGAGGCTGATGGCTGGTAGATTATGTTTATTATATGTGTGTGTGTGCATGGGTTACATCATGGATCTAGAATCCCATTTTCAAGCGCTAAAAGGGTTCTTGATCCATTGAAGTTTGAAAAATATCTGTGGGGACGAGTTGGTTTTAGTTGTGTAGTTGATTATGTCAAGGTTGTTGAGTACGAAAAGGACTCATACACTATATGTGGATCGTTCATGCTATGATGATTTGGGTTTACGAGAGTGTTCCTGGCCTAGGAGAAGTTTTTGGGATGAGAAGGTCACTATGTAGTGGTATGCGACTACTTGATTAGCAATCATCTCGTAAATGTATCAAGTTTGCTGAATTCATCGATAAGGAGAAGGAGTTGCATGGATAGGTTAGTTTTTAATATTGCAGTAGTTGATATTTTGTTATTTTGGCTGTTTGATACTGTTACAGTTCTTTCTTTATTGTAACAGCTTCTTTTTGTTTATATTTTGTTTGCAGGTTCGTGTAAGGCACATGTTTCCAATTTCAGAGGAAAACATGTATCCTAAATGGTGTGACATGGATGCTAACAAGGATCGAGACCTAGACAACTTGATTAATGATATCATTCATGATCGCTTACCTGTAAATGCTTGGATATGTGAGAAAAGAATTTGTCAGACAAAGAAGAAAAGAAAAATAAAAGATGATGAGGATGACGAGAGTTTAGCCAGTCATAAGAAGAAAAAAATAGAAGAGGCACACTCTAATGATGAGGTAGAAGCAAAAGTTGCAAAGAAGAAGGAGAAGATAGGCAAAGAACATATGGAGGTTAGTTTTTTTATTCCTTTGAATATTTAACATAGTTTTCTTTTGTTTATTGATAATGATGTCAAGTATTTTATAAATGTTTTTAGGATGTTGAAGATGAGAAGAAAAGCTTGTTGGATATTTGTAATATGATGGCTAAAATGAATGGGAAAATTTCAGACTTAGGCAAAAATCTGAGCACCTGTAAGTTACATTTTGTTGTTTAGTATTGACTTGGTTTTGGTTTAGGATAGTAATGTGAATTTGTTTTCAGTCTTGTGTGGTTGAGCTGAAGCAGACTTCACATGATGAATTTCTAGTACAAAGAGTGGTGAAGAAGGTGTATACTGTGAGCAATAATAATAATAAGAAGAAAGAATCCAAAAAATCTGAGGATCTTTCTATGTGAAAAGAAAGATGATCCTAAGGCTCATGAGATGGATACTGTGGGTAAGATAGCGAAGAAATGTGGTCCCAGGGATGAGAAGAAGAAAGCAAAAGTTGTGGGAGATAGTCCCAAGGATGAGAAGAAGAAAGCTAAAGTTGTTGGTGATGTTGAAGATATAACAGAGGAAGTTCTTGCAGCAAATACTAAAATGGCTTCCAGTTCTGAAGACACATGTGATGACCCCCGACAACAGTTGGCTAGTAAGAGTTTTGGTGCGTCATTGGCATCACTTGGAGAGGCAATGAAGTTATTGGATGGAGGTGCGGCTGGAGGTGCGACACAAAGAAGACGAGTGCCACATTTGGCGAAATCTCAAAAGTACCTGTATGTTGGTAACTCTACGGTGAAGCGAATAATTACAGATGTAGTTCCTTCTAATGTCATATACGATTCTTTTTCAGCCTGTAGAAGATGAGAAATTTTGGAAACTTACCGATTTCCTGTAGCTTGATAAGTATGGATTAAAAAATTTATGGTTTTTATCTACTAATAGTCATTGTTTGCTTTTATTTGTACTAATTAGTTCTTTTCATTTGCAGGGAAGAACCTCTTCGAACCAACAATCCAAATGTTAGATTTTATTGGCAGATAATGACTCCAAGAACGGACTGGCCTACTGGTGACTATGGATGGTTGAAAGACCATGTAAGTAAATACTAAAATTCTTGATTGATTTTTATGACTTAATGTATACATATTGTTCTATTGAGTTTTTGATTATAATCTAATGTGTTTTTTTTTCTATCGTAGCACATGGGTGCTGCAGTGACTATGTTCCGCCAAAGTTTTATGCGTGCTCCTTCTCAGTACCCTAATCAGTGCATAGCATTCTTGGATCAAGATTTCATCACGATATTGCATAAAGATTTTCTAAAGTTTGCATAAGAAATTTTTGTTCAGGGACTGCTATGTGGATCAATTCAACGATATAGCTCCCATTGGCCTAGCGACAAACAAGAA
Organism: Cardamine occulta; assembly: GCA_028015245.1. Taxonomy (NCBI): domain Eukaryota; kingdom Viridiplantae; phylum Streptophyta; class Magnoliopsida; order Brassicales; family Brassicaceae; genus Cardamine; species Cardamine occulta. The sequence continues at coordinate 4,602,172 of CM051382.1, forward strand.
GTGATACATTGACGTTGATCATTTATACGCTTGTGTTTTTGTCAATGGCAATCACTGGGTCGCTCTGGATATTAACTTGCTGGCTGGGAAGATTTACGTCTATGATAGCATCCCAATCCTAGTGAGGGATGATGAATTATAGCATCGCAATCCTGGTGAGGGATGATGAATTGGTCTTACATTGCCTGTTTTTAAGGGAAATGATCCCTGCATTGTTAAGTCGGGAGATTCCTGATGAGGTTCGTAAGAAGAGCTATATGATGTTAGATGTCAGAACAGTGAAAGTAAATGTCTTTTTGAATGAAGATCCAAAAGATTGTGGTGTGTTTGCACTAAAGTACATTGAATGTTTAGCTCTTGGGAAACCATTCGATGGGCTATGCGATAGGAGTATACCGTCTCTTCGGGTACAACTTGCCACTGAAATATTTGACGAAGTTAGAGAGGAATACATACATCACATTCCTCATAATAGAAGACGTGCTAAAGACTTTGTAATCCCTCACCTCACTGATTTTCCCTAATTTGTGTTTTTAGACTTTTATGTGTACTTCTCTCAGAATTATAGACTTTTATGTGTATTTCTCTCATAATTTTAGACTTTTATGTGTCTTTATCTCATAATTTTAGAATTTTATGTGTATTTGTCTCATAAATTTAGTCTTTTATGTGTACCTATCTCAGACTTTTATAATCTACTTTAAAAATCTTTTTCCTTAAAAACCGGTTTGAGTGCCACTCGAAACCCGCCAAAATTCAAAGTATTCTCTCATCTAAACCTTAAAATAATATGATGACATAAATTTAAAAATATTGATGAATGATTTCAAAGAAGTAAAATGCATCTTAGTAGTTGAACACAAAGGACAAGACACGAAAAAAATACTAGATGTCTATAAATTACATGTCTTACGATTATGTCCTACTTGATTGCAATTACCCCAAATGTATTGTTTCCTTGGCTTTTTCTTTTCCATCGCAATCTCCAATGCCAATTAATTCTCGAATTCTTTGGTCTTCCAGGTTGTTGTTTAGGTATTGGAGGTAAACAAACCTTGGTGACCACATATTCCGGAACGGGTATTGCAAAATTCCTTGGCATGATGGTGCTTGCATAGGAATTTGACAAGTAGATCATATCAAAGTAAAGATGACACATTGAAATTGGAGAGACTTTCCTGTTTTCAGCAGCCATAATTTCATGTGCACAAGGCAATTTCTCCAAGTCAAACCTGAGACACGTACATTTTATGTCTTTCAAATTTACAACATGGAGAGATGATCCACTTGTAACTTGTATATGATGTGCATCTATATCTTGTACAGTAGCTTAGCGTACACTACACGACTCTGTAACAATAATCTTGTTACTAATGAAACATATACACAAATAGCATCAAATGTTCAATAGGATTAGAAAGTAAACCTGGAGAAATTTCTCTACACCACGTGTTAAAGATGTTTTCATTTTGAATGCATCATTCCTTCGATCTGAAAACCATCTAATCATCATGGATCTAATTGTTTCTAACAGTTTCACAATAGAAAAACTCCTAATGTGTGACATCACATTATTCATTGATTATGCAATGTTGCTTGTAAGCAAGTTGTACCTATCACCAGGGAAATGTGCACATGTCCACAATCGCACATCAGCTCTTTCAAGGTAATTATGAAGTGCAGGATTCAATGCTTCAATCTGATCAAATGTCGATTGAAAATCAACTACTTTGTATGCATTTGCCGCCTTCTTAACCAAACCAAATGATTCCGGACCTTTAAAACAAACCAATATATTCTTGTACAAATGGTATGTACATATTTCCTGGTAGACTTCGGATACACCTCTTTAATTGCTTTTCCAATTGATTTGTGCCTATCAGAAATAATGGCAAGGCTTTCGTCATCTGGTATCACATAGCTGAGTTGCTTGAAAACCTATTCCCATGATTCATCATTTTCTGTATCAACCACGACAAAAAATATTGAAAAAATCTGAAAATTGCCATCTTGAGTTATTGCCGTCAGAAGTGTTTCTTTATATTTTCCCTTTAAAAATGTACCATCAACAACCACCACTTTTTTCTCATGAATGGAAATCCATTCATATTTGGACCAAAGGCTAGAAACAAATACTTAAATCTATGACCTTCAACTCGTGTAGATGTTTCAGGATTTCCCCTCCTAATCATATACAAGTAAGTATGTAGCTGCTAATAACCACTCTTTGGACTATCCCGGACCAATTCACGAGCATATCTTAGCGTCCGATATGCCTTCCAATAATCCATCTATAAAAAATGAAATATTAATATTTACGTGAAACTAATTATAACTGCGATAAAATATATTAATTTACACATAATATTGTACCTTGATCTGAAAGCGTTTATTCAACGCTACAGTAACATGCATTGGCAATACCTTGGGCCCAACTCCACCAACAAAATACTTGTACAAAACTCCAATAGTATGATGTGTTGCTTGTAGGAAACATGCAGAACACTCTGTACTCAACATGTATGTTGTAAAACATACACACGCACATGAAACTTTGGGTAGTCTCCGAATGTTTTAGCTCTTATCCTCCACGTACATCCTTTTAACCAGCACGTGACAATGAGTAAAAATGGGGTCGACTTATCAACATAAAAATCAAACTTCTGTACCACGGTTAGTATCTTCAATCATGTCTCCAAATGATCTTTTGTGTTATAACATTGACCAACAGCCAAATCCATAGAACACAAGTCTAACTTTGCATCGTTATCATCGTCTTTTAGTTCTTCAATAAAAATACATGAACTCCTCTTCTTCTTTGGTGAAATAACGTTAGGTTTTTATTCTTCTTCTTGTGGAATCCCATAAGAGCTAAAATTCTCATCATCAGAGTCTGTTCCATCAGAATCATCACAGTAATCAAATTGTGTTTCTTCATCGTCAACAACTTCATCTTCTTTACTTACAACGTCTTCATCTTCAGAATCCATTCCATCTGAATCGTTTATTGGTGTTTTATTTTTTTTTTCTATTCGATTCAACCATTATTTTCTTCTTCATTTCAATGTAAAATTGAACATTATCCTTCTTCAATTGCCCCAGAAAAGCATGAAATTATCGAGAATTAGAAATACAATCTGGTGGTGTATCACCCGGTAGTTTCTGAGACAACATCTTCGAAAGCTTATAGGTCAACACAACATCACATACTCTATTATCCAGCCCAAAATCCTCATATACCATTCGAATGAAATCATCATAACTGGTTTGACGTGACAGTTACCTTCTATACTTCGACAATCCCTATTATTATCAATCACAAACAATCATATTTTTTTCTCAATGATACAATTGCCACAAATGAGAATAATCTGATCCATATTAAAACCTTTCACTTCGTTTTGTGACATCGGTGTGAGAACCCATAAGCGTGAGGAAAAAAAATCAAAGAACCAAATAAATCTATGTGATCCAACGCCAAGTGTAACAGAGAATACCCAAAAAGGAAAAAAAAATTGTGATGTCCAAGATGAACCCAAAAGGAAAATTTGTTTTGAAAAATTGCAAACAGAAGTCGACGTGGGAGAGCAAAAAAAAAAAGAGAGGTAACAGTTATTTGAGAACAAAACCCTAAAAATTAACATTTAATGTCTTTTACTATACAAAAGTCTGTCACACCTCAATTAAATATGTTGTAATAAGTTGAACATAAAAATATAATGTACAATAGTAAAAAGTCTGTCATCATAGGATTCATCTTTCATAACGTGAAAAAATCTGTTGTCACCTATTGTTATTATATGGGTCATTCAAGTAATTACTTTATCCTTAAACAAGTATGCTATCAAACACCAGATTTTTGTTAAATTAAACAAAATTTGTCATAATATAAAAAATTAAAATTCCGACCAAATGCCATTCTTGCAATTAAAATTTAATAAAAAAATATGCTACTAAATTCCAGATTTATGTTAAGTTAAACTAAAATTTTCATTACTTAAAAAAAATCTGTCATAACATAAACACTTATTTTAATAAAATAAATCTGTTATTAAATGCCAGATTTTTTGTAACAATAAACAAATATGTTATATCATAACGAAAATCTATTATCATTAGACAGTCATTCTAATAATTAATTTTTCGTGGACAAATCTGTTATCATTCGACATATTTTTATTGAAAACTATAAGTATGTGGTCACTGAAAAATGAATCGGCTACACATTATAAGAAGACTGTCATAAATTATGAAAATATGTAGTGTCTTCAAAATAAAGTCTGTCAAGGAAAATTAAACTGTTACAAATTATAAATCTGTCGTAACCATATACTAAAAACAACGAAGAAAATCTGACGTGTGAAAATAAATCTGTTACATCTAGATCCAGAAATTATGTGCCAAGCTAGAAATAAATATTTGTAATATCTTATTTCCTTTTATATCAAATAAGGGTAATTTTGACGTGAAAGAACACAAGTAACCCTTAAATTTTATAAAACAGTCTAACAATTAAACCCTTAATTTGGGTTAATTTGGGTTATTCTAGTAACTTGGTCGACAGATCGACTTGGTCGTCAGCTGGGAGATAGCTATCTCACGTTCTTGGCAGTACTTTATCAAAAGCTCTGGGAGTGGAAACCACATGTCGGCTTCCAAAAAATACGATTCATGAAGACAGACATATCCTTTGGGACAGTGCCAAGGATGCTCGTGAAGCTTGGGGATAACGATTTCGATCTCATCCGCCATCTCACAATAGGTCCTCATCGTTGAGATCGAAGCTTCTGTACTCCAGCTCGGAAATATTATGCAGTCGTTGTCGCACTGAAAGTATTCCTTAATCAAATCAAAAAGTTGAAGAGAAAGACAGATACGGTTTCTGTTTGAGAAACTTTTAGAACTCTACTAGACACCCTCTTTGATATGTGTTACTTTTTTACTCGTTTAACTTTTTAAAATAAAATAAAATTGAAATATATAATAAAATCATATTAAAATGTTTGAGAAACGCATTTGAGTTTCTAGACTGATGGAGGTACTCTTATATCATGTGTGTTGTATACTTTTTCTTTAGCTCAAGAAATCAGAGGAAAAGAAATAGGGTTTTCTGACGGTGGAAACAAAAAAAAAACCTTTGTTGCGATTTGAAAACATTGACGACGATGATCACCAATCTTCTAAGGGAATTGATAGAGGAGATTATTTCTAGGGTTCCCTTGAAATCTATGAAAGCAGTGCGATCAACATGCAAAAGCTGGAACAATTTATCCAAAAGTGAGAGTTTTGTGGAGGTGCACATTAGTGAAGCAACAACAACAAGAGAAGGTGAGACTATGATTATTGCATTGATGGACAATTTCATGGAATGATGTGTTAATCAATTTAATAGGATTCAAACTTGTTAGTTCTTCACCTAGGTTGTGTTTAAATCTTGATCTAGGCTGATCACCTAGATACTCGATTTTAGGTTGCTGAATTGGCGTGGAAGTGTGATTCATAATCTGACTAAAACTTAGAGTGAGCAAATTATATAATTGCAAAGGAATTTGGATTAGATAACTTGTGAACAAATCAAACCTGTGTTTAATGCTTGTTTAGATCTTAGGATTCACAAAGGAATTTGGTTTTCTGGGTTTTAAACATAGTTAATTCTCGCAACGAAAGTTGATTCATCATACATTAGTGATTTGAGTTATAGAACTGGTACTTAATTCGATCCTTGCATAATTTATTGATCATCATTACTTAATTTCCTGAGAAATTCCCTGAGCCTAATGTTTTTCCATTCTTGAATACAACCGATTTTATTTAATTGCATTGTTTATTTAATTCATCTTTATTTGCTTAGCTAAATCTCGAGACGAACAAATCTATTATGAAACCTTTGAGTCCTTGTGGATTCAATCCTTACATACTACCATGATCTCTTAATTTGAGAGAGTAGCTTGAAGGGTTAATTTGAGCAATATCAAATTTTTTGCGCCGTTGCCGGAGACTCTTTTGAGTTTCCAATAGATTTAAGTTTAGAGTTTAGTCTAATTTTTTATTTTTCAATTATACTTACTTGTTCTTTTTCTTTATTTTTGGTGTTACAGGTGCATGCCTAATCGCAGTACTAGGAGCAACAAGAACACTGAGCTTTTGTCTTTTCCGAATCAAGAGTTTGGAAGAATTGAGAGAACAAAGTGAAAGGCAGAAAAACTTGCTGAGATGATTAATCCTATGATTTTGATGAGGGACGAGGCTGGTGTTCTTAGGGACCAAGAGTATCATGTTTGCAATGCTCAGAGTCAGTGGCTGGACAGGAATGGAAACCCTATAGCGCCTGTGGCTATTGTGAATGAGAAAGTAGCTGATCAAGTTCTACCAGTTATTGCGAGAGAGTGGACTCTAGTGGATTACAACAGGCCATATGAGTTCTACAGGAACAGGTCCGCAATCAGACTTCCTACCTTTGACATATATGACTTCAAGCTGAAACCGTCATACTATCAGTTGGTTGGGCAACATCCTTTTCACGGACTATTACATGAGTACTCTATGGATCATATTGAGAGATTTGAGGATCTAATTACTAGCGTCAAGGCTAATGGGGTGACTAATGACTTTTCCTTACTCACTGGGGGGAGATGCAGCTTATTGGTTGAAACAGTTGCCAACCAATTCTCTTACAAGCTGGAAATCAGTTAAGAAGGCTTTTCTACATAACTTTTACGATAACGCAAAATCAGATGAGCTGAGAGACATGATTTCACAGTTCATTCAAGGACCAATAGAAGCTTTCAAGGATGCTTGGGTTCGTTACAGAGCCTACCAACGTGACTGTCCTCACCACGGTTTCTCTAAGGTACAGTTGCTTGGCACCTTTTTCAGAGGAGTAGATTGGAGATATCAAGTTGCTCTTGACTCAGCGAGCAATGGGAATTTCAATACAAGATCTCCAAAAGAAGCAGAAGCACTTATTGATAATTTGGCATCAAGTAACAGCGCTAAGAACGCGGATCTTGAGAGGAGGAAACAACCTGGTAGTGTTGATGGAAAACAGATTTCTGCATTACAGAACAAGATAGATTCAATTCACAACATCTTGGTGAACAAGAAATCGGTACAGTTTGTTGCAGAAGTTGAGACATTAGAGCCTGAAGATGAGCGTATTGAAGAAGATGTAAATTATGTAGGTGGAACCGGTTTTCAGAATCAGAGATACTAGAATAACCAGAACCGAGGTGGCAACAGCAAGTTCGGACAAAGGAGCAACTTTAGCAGAAATTAGAACTCGACTGGGTATGTGTCTAAGCCTCAGTACTCCAAGCTTTTACAAGCTACAACAGCTATGGTCAGACCTATGGATCATCATCCTATCAGGCTCCACCCGCGCAAACTGAGACGAGTGAGATCAAAGCCATGCTTGAACAAGTTTTGGAGGGACAGCAAAAGATCACTGTGGATTTTAATGGCAAGATCGATGCTTTATATACTGATCTTAATGTTAAAGTTGAAGCACTCAACACTCATGTTAAGAAGCTTGACACTCAAGTGGGCCAAACCATGAGAGCCATGAGAAGACAAGATGGAACTTTACCAGGGCGGACTGATGCAAATCCGAAATACCAGTGCAGTGCCCTCACTCTAAGAAGCTGAGGAGAAGGAGTTTGAATGCTGAGAAAATTGTAGAGTTAGAGGAGATAGAAGCTGAGTTTGAAGATGGTATCCATGTCACGGGAAACACCACTGGATTATGCCGTGATTCACCAGTCTGTATCTGGTCAATACAGATACTCGTATTGGTCATGACACGGAGGCTGCTTCAAAACAAAACTCTGAGAAGCAAAAGAATCCGACTGATAGAGTTTATAAGCCAAAGATTTCCTTCCCCAGGAACCCCAGGAAGTCAAACCAAGAGCTATATGAAGCTAAGTGCAGAGCTATTTTAGAGAAACTCACCATGGAGATTCCTTTAATGGATGCAATCAAAACCACTCCGGTTGTGAAGAGATGTTTGAAGAGGATGCTAACAACAGACATGAGTCAAGAGGAGAGTGTTATGATAATATCTGAGGTCTGTAGTGCTGTTATCCAAAATCGAATTCCAGAGAAGTTAGAAGATCCGGGATTGCTCTATCTTCAGGGAAAAGTTCAAAGGTTCATTGTGTGATTTGGGTTCCAGTGTCAGTTTGATGCCATATTCAGTTGCTGTAGGACTCGGTATGACTGACTTTACTCTTACACATATCTCACTAGTCTTGGCTGATAGGAGTGTGTGAATTCCCGAGGGTCTTCTTGAGGATGTGCCGGTTCCTATTGGAGAATGTATGATACCCACAGATTTCATTGTTCTGAAGTACAATATTGAGCCTAAGGATCCCTTTATCATAGGTCGTCCTTTCTTAGCCACAGCTGGTGCGCTAATAGATGTGAAGAGAGGCAAAATTGCATTGAATGTGAAATCTTGTGATGAATTTTAATATGGACGAGCTCGTGCAACGTCCTACCATTGATGGGCAGACCTACTATGTCGACACACTGAGCAATTTGGCTGAGAAGATCTTTTTAAAGATGCATCCTACAGATCCTTTGGAGAGAGCATTGATTGGTATTGCTGTTGGGTATGTCAAGATGTTAGATGCAAGTGAAAGTGTGATGCAGTTAGTACAACAAGAGGAGCTCGCCACAACACCACACAAGGCCACGACAACAAGCGACTGGAGTAAGGAAAAGGCTCCTAAAATCGAACTCAAGCCACTCCCTACGGGGCTAAGGTATGCGTTTCTTGGACCAAATTCTACATATCCTATTATTGTCAATGCCTCTTTAAGCAATGCAGAGCTCACTTTACTGCTAAGCAAGCTGCGTAAATTTCGCTAAGCTCTTGGCTATTCCCTTGATGACATTACAGGTATCTCTCCGGAGTTATGCATGCATCGAATACATCTTGAGGATGAGACGAGGTCATCAGTTGAGCATCAAAGGAGACTGAATCCAAATCTAAAAGAAGTGGTTAAGAAAGAAATCTTGAAGCTACTGAGAGCTGGAATTATTTATCCTATCTCGGATAGTGATTTTGTTAGTCCTGTGCATGTTGTTTCGAAAAATGGTGGTGTCAAAGTGATCAAGAATGAGAAGAATGAGCTGATTCCCACGCGGACTATGACTGGACATCGAATGTGTATTGATTACAAGAAGTTGAATGCTGTGACGAGAAAGGATCACTTCCCATTACCGTTTATTGATCAGATATTAGAGAGGTTAGCTAATCATTCATATTACTACTTTTTCGATTGTTACTCGGGGTTCTTTCAGATCCCTATTCACCCCGGGGATTAAGAGAAGACCACCTTTACTTGTCCCTATGGCACATTCGCCTATCGCAGAATGCCTTTTGGATTATATAATGCTCCATCAACCTTTCAGAGATGCATGATGTCCATCTTTACAGACATGATTGAAGATTACATAGAGGTATTTATAGATGATTTTTCAGTGTATGGACCAACATATTATGTGTGTTTAGACAATCTATGTAAGGTGCTTGCTAGATGTGAAGAGAAGCACTTGGTTTTGAATTGGGAAAAGTATAACTTTATGGTTCACGATGGCATAGTTCTTGGGCACAAGGTTTCGCAGAATGGCATTGAGGTTGATAAAACTAAAATTGAGGTCATGATGAATTTACAAGCACCAGATTCAGTTAAAGCCGTGAGGAGTTTCCTAGGTCACAGAGGTTTCTACAGGAGGTTCATCAAGGATTTTAGCAAGATAGCAAGACCGTTGACAACTCTGTTGTGTAAGGATGCTACATTCGAGTTTACAGCTGAATGTCAAGAAGCTTTTGAGAAGATTAAACAGGCACTAGTCAATGCATCGATTATAAGTTCTCCGGACTAGAATTTGCCATTTGAAATTATGTGTGATGAGAGTGATTTTGCAGTAGGAGCTGTGTTAGGACATAAGAAGGAAAAGAAAATTCATGTTATTTACTATGCTAGTCGGACCTTGGATGAGGCGCATAAAAATTATGCAACCACCGAGAAAGAATTACTTGTCGTGGTGTTTGCTTTGGAGAAGTTTCGTCCTTATTTAGTTGGTTCTAAGGTGATTATAGACACAGACCATGCAACTTTGAAGTATCTGATGTAGAAGAAAGAAGCAAAACCAAGGTTGTTGAGATGGATATTACTTATTCAAGGGTATGATATTGAGATTAGAGACAAGAAAGGAGCAGATAATGGAGTTGCTGATCATCTCTCTAGGATAAAAGTTGATGATAATGTTCCAATCAATGATTTTCTACCTGAGGAGAATGTATACTTAGTGGAGCTTGGTGAAACTTCGGACTTAGGCAAAAATTTATTCCCTGCAGAAACTGTATCAGTCAACACGATTCTGTGTATTGGTCAATACACGGACGACCAGAACCCAGATTTTTCAAAGATAAATCTGATCAATTTCATGAACGTAGTATATGCTATAACTACTTTAGATCGACCATGGTATGCTGATATTGCCAATTACCTTGCTGCTGATGACAAACCACTAAAGTTTACGGATAAGAAGAGGTTCTTAAGAGAAGTAAGGAGGTTTTATTGGGATGAACCTTATCTCTATAAGTATTGTTCAGATGGTATGTACATAAGGCGTATTGTTGAGACTGAGGTTCCAGATGTGTTGTTTCATTGTCATGGTTCTGATTATGCCGGACACTTCGCCACTTTCAAGACTTTTTCAAAGGTTCTTCAAGCCGGATTTTGGTGGCCCACTATGTTCCGAGATGCAAATAAATTTGTTGCTAGATGTGATGCAACAAAAGGAAGATCAGTAAGAGACACAAGATGCCTCAGAATTTCATCTTAAAGGTTGAAGTTTTTTATTGTTGGGGTATAGACTTTATGGGAGCATTTTCTTCTTCTTACGGGAACAAGTATATTTTGGTTGCTATGGACTATGTATTCAAGTGGGTAGAAGCTGTTGCTAGTCCAACCAATGACTCTTATGTGGTTATTAAGCTATTTAAGACCATAATTTTTCCCAGATTTGGAGTGCCTCAAATTGTTATAAGTGATGGTGGTTCTCACTTTATCAACAAGGTTTTTGAAAAGTTGCTTAACAAGCATGGTGTTCATCATCGTGTGGCTACTCCATACCATCCCCAAACTAGTGGACAAGTTGAGGTTTCCAACAGGCAGATCAAAGAAATTTTAGAGAAGACGGTAGGGAAGACTCGAAAAGATTGGTCTGCTAAGCTTGATAACGCACTATGGGCCTACCGGACCGCATTCAAAATGCCACTTGGGACCACTCCGTTTCATCTCCTGTACGGTAAGGCGTGTCATCTTCCATTTGAGTTAGAACACAAGGCAGCATGGGCAGTTAAGATGATGAACTACGACATCAAGTCAGCCGCAGAGAGGCGTTTGATTCAGCTTAATGAACTTGATGAGATCAGATACTATGCCTATGAGAACTCCAAGCAGTACAAGGAGAGAACAAACGCATATCATGATAAGAAAATCATCTCCAGGAACTTCGAGCCTAATGATCAGGTCCTTTCACTATCAAGGAGGTTCGTCTATATGGAGCTGTTGTGCTGGTAAGTACTGAGGGCAATGAGTTCACCGTCAATGGATAAAGGGTGAAACACTATTGGGCGAAAGCAGAAACTCCATCCGTACATGTTGTGTCTCTAACGGATGCACCAGCCGCCTAGCCTCATAAACATCAAGCTAACGACTTTAAACAAGTGCTAAGTGGGAAGCAACCCACTGGTAAGATTGTACATATAATTTAATTTCGTTTTGCTATTCAATTTCTCTTATTTTCTATCTTATTTAAAAAAAAAAAAATTAAAGACAGCGGGTGTATTGGTCATGACACAAGTGTATTGATCAATACACCTCCGAAAAAAGTATGTTTCCTTAAACCCTTTTTCTCTTCTTCTCTCATATTTTCTTTTTCTCCTTCCTCTCTTTCGCGTGACATACCCTCCACCATAGACAAACCCGAAAATCCTTGATTCTCAATCAATTTAGATAATTCAAAGTCCTAAATTCATTAGATTTTCATCCTCTATCCAAATCCATAGTCCAACCACTACGAGTCCAAGGTAATGTCTCTCCAATTTCAACTTTTTAATTTTTGGACCCAAGGTTAATTCTTCACAATCCATCTCTTTTATTGTCAATTGTTGAGCATATAACACTTAATTAGGTTGCTAGAGATGATATATAACTTGGGCATTGGCTAATTTCGGTTTCTAATGGATGAATCTTTGAATCTAGGTTGAGAGTTTTTTTATCTCCATTGTTAGAATTTCTGAAAATCTAGAGGATTATGAACATGAATTGATGTTGAATTTGGTGATTTGATAACCTCTTTGTGGATTTAAGCACTCAATTTAATATTTTATTTGGCTATATTTGGTGACCCAAACTTTGATTCCATGAGACTCATGATGGAATTTATTTTTCTTTGGTGTTTCTTTAGATGCCTCCAGCGAAGAAGACACGCTATTCAAGCAAGAAGGCCACCACGCCATCCACCTCTGCACCGTCTCCACCACCCGCACCTCCATCGCCACAAGACGTGCACCCATTGTGCACTCAAACACGGATCCCAACTGCGTCACCTCATCACCCTTGGCCGAGATTGGAGAACAAGAAGATTCGCATGGATAGAGACTGGGCCGACAGTCCTAAGGAGGAGACAGAAAAGCCGAAATGCACAAATCGCCCAATCTCTGAGACTTGGGACGATTACGATACGCTTTTCTACAATGCTTGGTTGAATGTCAAGATGTTACCGACTTGGCTGATTGACTATCCAACTCTCGCTTCCTTAGGCATCAATGTGGATCTTGACAGCAATTGGTCTAGGTAAGATGCCCACTACAAAATATGTCTTATATCCAGATTTGGTGCGACAACTCCTCTCCACATGTTGAGTTTACTATGAGAACGAGCACAACAAGGTGGCACAGGAATGATATCTCACATTAATGTGCCGAGGCATGCGCTATCGCATTGATTTTCTTGACCTTTGCGAGCTCTACGGTTTCAGCAGGGAACCCACTCGCACGGAGCTACCCACAGATTGGACTGATCTTCAGACTTTTTGGTCGCACTTTGGCACAGGACCCTACAAGTCTCGCCACAGCTTACTCAAGGATATAAGGTATCCAGCTCTTAGGTACGTGGCACGTGTTCTTGGGAACACTATTCTGTGCAAGTTGGACGCTACACGCATGCGGAAATCTGACCTCATATGTAACGTTTGTGTTCCGAAAAAATTAATTAATTTAATTAATTTGGAAGTTTTTTCGAGTTTATGAACATTAGACAAGTCTCGAGAAATTAATTATGGGGTTGAAATAATTAATTTAGATTTGTTCCCGGGGTGTCATAAATCGATTCGAAAGTTGTGGGGTTTTTCTCAGAGGAGAAGACAAACTCAAATTGGCTTCTTCTTCTTCTTCTATTCTCCTTGAGCTTGCCATTTGTGTGGTTGAGAGAGTGGGAGAGAGTTCTTGAGCTTGTGAGCTAAGAGAGAAGAAGATGACAAAGGGTTTGAGAGCTTGTGAGAAGCTTGGATCTTGTGAGATCTTGTGAGTGTGAAGCTTGTGAAGCTTGGAAAAAGAGAGTGGTTGGAGCCTAGGGTTTTTCCTAGTGCTTATCAACTCGGTGTGGTCGATAAAGCGAGGTCAATAAGGTGTATCGACTAGGGCAGGTCGATAGATCTTGCTGATTGTTTTTCCTAGTGCTTATCAACAAGGTGTGATCGATAATGCGAGGTCGATAGGGTGTATCGACTAGGTGTGATCGATAGATAAGTCGATGAGTTTTTTCGGATGGTTTTTAGGATGGCTAATGACTAGGTTGTGGTCGATAGGTTATGGTCGATAGGTTGTGGTCGATAGTGGCTATCGACCTGGTGAGGTCGAAAGGGCATGGTCGATAGGGGTATCGATGGTGTTGGTCGATAGGGCATGATTGACCCTGTGTGTTATGTGACTTATGTTTTTAGCACTTTTTGATGTTGTGAATTGCTAGATGGTTAGTCATGGATGTGTTTGATTAGCTTTGCATGAGGTTGCATGTTTAGCTGATTGTTTCAAGTAATATGTCATGTTATTATTTCGTGTTGGTATGGTTGTTTGATTTGCGTGGGCTTTCATATAACCTGTTGTTGGGAGGATCAATCTCACTCAGCGTTTGGTTTACCAAATGCTGATGCATCACTTTTATCGATGCAAGTAAAGATAAGGCGTGATCATGGAATCGAGGTGAGGAGGGGGAGGATGATTAGGACCGGTAGTTTTAGGTTTTGTAGCTTTCGTAGGATTGCTAGAACCGGTAGAACTATTGACAATGTGTGGTCGTTGTTGCTTGTTGAATGTTAATTACTTAGAGACTATTTAAATGTATGGGCGTTTAATTATTAAGTAATTGCATGTGTAAAAAAAAAAATTGTGGTCGTCACATTATCCTCCTCTTGTTCGGTATCCGTCATTTCTTTCCACCTAATTTTTGGACGGTTGATGATCCTTGTGCTGATCTGAACCTAGGAGCAGTCTTTGCGCACCATCTCACCACGTATAAGACTAAGGCTTTCGCGAAGCAACCAGTTGAGAGTGTCGGTAGCCTTCTTACCCCTATTTTTACATATTTCCATATTGATATTGGTTCTGCCAAGATGGTCTCTGCAGACGCTCGAATGGATGTGGCACATCTTAAGCGCATTCATTGGATGAAGAAAGACATGCAGTGGGTTTTCACTGATTCTGATGGCACCACCATGTTCTTTAAGTTGCCACAGACAGGTTACACAAGTCTGGAGGACAATGGATACAACAATCTTCGCCTCTGGTTACCTCTGGCTCTCCTTACTCCCCTTACACCTCTTCCGGGCCGCCCCATTCGACGTGGAACATCATCTAGAGCACCATCTTCTGCTGCTGAAGATGATCTTGCTGGAGATCACCTCCCTGATTTTGAATTCCCGGAACCACCTGCAGGCTATGAAGAGGACACCCCACTTTTCCAGAGGTACATGGTTGCCACTATGCGACAGATGTGGAGGTTGATCGCTTCTGGTGTTACGTGTGGATGTCCTGCTACTCAGTCCCGTCGCCATCGTCACTCTCCTACACCTGAGCTATCACCGCCTGCACCACTTATTTCAGATGACAAGGAATCCGACCATGCCTCTGCCACTGATGCGGATACCGAGGAGGATTAGTACCCCCACTCGCTGACCTTTTTCTATCTTTTTTCTTGTTTATTTTCATTTTAGACAGTCTGTCAGTCCTTTTTGTTTTGAGAATTTGATGACTTTGAAATAAGTATCGTTCTTGTTCTAAATTTCAGACTTTGTGTTCTTATCAGGTTGAGAGTTATGCTAACATGACATGCAACCATCTAACATAACACCTATGATGAGAGCCATTTGTGTCGAGATACACGTCTAGTGTATTTCTGTGGATACAATGACCCCATTAGAACAGCCTTCTGCGATCAAAGTTTTTTATCAGTCAATACAATTCCGTGTGCTGATCAATACGGGTATGAACAACACTAATCTCAATCCATTCGATTTTTCTCATTCTTTTTCACCAAACCCTTACCTTTATAACACTGGGGACAATGTTGTTCAAGTCTGGGGGAGGTAGTTACAGACATTATCTTTTATTTTCTTAGAGTCAAATCCTTTTGTTTCTTTTGTTTTTATTGAGTCAAACCTAGTCCAGAACCAATGATAGTACCGAGGAAACCACCACAGTTACAGTAGCTTAACTGACCACTGATTCTTCCTTGATTTTGAATCCAAGACTAATGGAAAAATCAAAGGCTGACCGGTTGACTTGAGACTTCCATACTTTCAACAGAAATCCTCGTTCTATGGCCTGAGCTATCAATCTCATCCGCGATTTCATAGTTCTATGGGCTTGACTTTTCATTCATACCAGACCTGATACAACGTTTGTGAAATATAAATGGTACTCCTCTCCCTTGATCAAAATAAATTAATATCTAAAGATGAAATGATTCTCTTCCGTGTAAAGGGGTAGGAAATTTTCCCGTGACCTTATTACTTTACATGGATATAAGGGATGATCACGCAAAGGCCGCATCGAGGTTAGGATTTTTCCATGATACCATTATTCGCTTACCGCTTTGAATTTATTAAAAAAAAAAGTTCAATAAAAAGAGAATAAAGAAAAGAATAAGTCTGGGGGGAGATAAAGAGTACCAACTGCTGTATAGTTGTCTTGTTTGGGTATTGAATGACAATGTATCTACAAGGTTCTTGACATTGAAATCAGAGTTGAGATGTAACGATGAAGGACTTACAGGATATTATGTTGTGAAGTTGTGGTGATCTGGATCTTGTCAGGTAAGAATTTCTAGTGGCTTTACTATGGTCAATGCGAGTGTGGTGCTCTTATGACGTTATGAGTTTCGGTGTTTTCAAACTTCTTCCTTGTATTCAGTTTTCTGTTTGCTTGAGGGCAAGCAAAAGCTAAGTCTGGGGGAGTTGATATATCATGGTTTTTACCAGTTTTTAAGCCATGATATATGTATATAATCGAGTATTTAATGTCTCTTTCGAGTCTCTATCGAGTCTTTGACAGGTTTACATGCAATTGGGACTATTTGGACGTTTTGGGAGCTTTCATGGAGCATTGCAGCTGAGAAGTCAAAGTTGGTGTTTTTGGAGTAAAGTGTATTGACCAATACAACTTACTGTATTGACCAATACAGTCCAATTTCTATTTTTCACATGAAGATAATAGCTTAAGGAGATTTGCAACTTTGCCCAGAAGTTTTTCCTGTTTACACAATGGCCCCCGTTCATGTATTAACATTATATTAGGTTCTTAGACTTTGTATTATCGATGTATCATTCATTCTACGCTTAGGAGAGAGTGTTGGAGAGTTTGGGGCTGATCTTACTTTGTACTTTTGAGAAAAGATTTCGAACCCCTCTTGTTATTTACTATGTTCTTTTATGATATCTATATTATTCATGTCTCTCTTTTCCATTGCCATGTCTGAGTAGATTTCTAATTAGGGATTCTCATAAGGGATTTCATGGAATGATGTGTTAATCAATTTAATAGGATTCAAACTTGTTAGTTCTTCACCTAGATTGTGTTTAAAGCTTGATCTAGACTTATCACCTAGATACTCGATTTTAGGTTGTTGAATTGGCGTGGAAGCGTGATTCATAATCTGACTAAAACTTAGAGTGAGCAAATTAGATAATTGCAAAGGAATTTGGATTATATAATTTGTGAGCAAATCAAACCTGTGTTTAATGCTTGTTTAGATCTTAGGATTCGCAAATGAATTTGGTTTTCTGAATTTTAAACATAGTTAATTCTTGCAACGAAAGTTGGTTAATCATACATTAGTGATTTGAGTTCTAGAACTGGTACTTAATTTGATCATTGCATAATTTATTGATCATCATTACTTGATTTCTTGAGCCTAATGCTTTCCCATTCTTGAATACAACCGATTTTATTTAATTGCATTGTTTATTTAATTCATCTTTATTTGCTTAGCTGAATCTCGAGACGAACAAATCTATTGTGAAACCTTTGAGTCCTTGTGGATTTGATCCCTACATACTACCTTGATCTCTTAATTTGAGAGAGTAGCTTGAAGGGTTAATTTGAGCAATATCAGCTGTTGGGTACGCAAACCCATGGAACGGGAGTGCATCCATGGGAACTACAAACTACGATGTACAGAGGAGCAACCAGTGAGTTATCACGTATTTATGCCGACACCGACTGTAGTGCCTAGGTTGATCTGAGTATCTCTAGCTGAAAGGTGGTCGAGGAGGTGGTGTTAGACGTATACCGATTTCTGTGTGATTTTGGACAACGTAGTGGAGTGTGGTTGTTTGATTGTCGTGTCTCTCGAGAATAGCTCAGAAGATTCTTGTATGTAGATTGTTTGAGTTGTGGCTTCCGAGATTTAGCTCGGGAGATTCTTGTGTGTGTTTGATTGTCGTGTCTCTCGGGAATAGCTCGAGAGATTCTTGTATGTAGATTGTGTGTTTACTGTTAGGTTCCGCTTGTGTGCTTTGATTGTTTGTTTCTTTAGTTTTAGTTAGGGGTTATTGTTTACCCAGCCTTGCGAGTTACATTAGTTTCTCATAACCGTTTGTTCGTTTTGCAGGATTAGTTAGTTAGGGGCTGGAGCACTAGGAACCTGATTTGTTTTCGCTGCATTTGCAAAGAGTTGTTGTTTTATTTGAAAGTAGTATTTTGAAAATAGGATCCGAACTATATCCGTATTTTCTATTGGTTTGAAGTATTATACTAAGTAATAAAGTGATTTATTTTTCTTTTAAAAGCATTCAAGCAAGGTACTGGTACGGATCTTGTCCGGACCGACGCAACAGGCGAGTATGGGTGGATGATTGCAAAGCCAAAACTCGAGGTCGAACGGACGAATGATCGAAGAATGGCTCTCGTGAACAAAGGAAGACTCCAGTTCACAATTGAACTGATCCTTGATCGTTCTGGTAGTCGCCAACCCGGTTCGTTACTTGGCTTGACCAGTTCGGGGGTGCTACATATATGGTATTGCGTACCATTGTATGTTGTTTTGTATACCATTGTTTGCTGTAGACGGTAGTCCGAACATGTGCTTGCTGAAATAGTAGTACACACTATCCGATCCGGAACGTAATGACCAACCATTCAAATCCTGTATAGTAAGTTGTGGATGACTTGAATACGATACGATAATTTCATAAGATTATGGGAACAAAAGGAGAATATGCAAAAGAAGTGATTGAAAGAGAAAATCCCAAAATGAAAGCAGTTATAATTTTAAAAGGAACAGGAATTCCTGAGATCTTTATTTGCGCCCGTCTCTTAGTTTGGGTCAACGATTGCGGAATCGTTGATCAAATTCCTGTCAATGGTTAGTTATTATCAGTACGAAAAAAATGTTATGTACTCTAAATATAGTATAGATAAATAAAAGTTTGTTCGAATTATAATGTAATAATGAAGATATTGTTATGCTATCTCTCATATATATATAATTGCAGACTCTCAACTTTGATTTTTTTTTTTTAGTATATTACTATTATTGTTTAGTATCAAAATGATATGCTTTATATATGAAACCGAAATAATGTATCTGTTACATGGGAGTTTTCGGTTTCATAATGTATATTACGAAAGAATAACATTGTATGTGTTTTATACATAATGTATCTGTAAATATTTCAGCAGCCAAGTTTATGATCTCCTATTGAACAAACGTTTTAATTTGTGTTTTAGGGGTTGATTCCAATTTATGGGACAATCAGACTCAATGATGTTATACATGAATTTTATGATCTCCTATTGAACAAACGTTTAAATTTGTGTTTTAGGGGTTGATTCCAATTTATGAGACTATCAAACTCAATGATGATATACATGAATTTTATGATTAGTCTTTTAGTTCGGAGTTTGTGAGATAAAATTAGTTATAAATCTCCATACGCTCAAGGGACTATTCAGGAGATGGATTGAAGTAGGTATGAGCGTTCGGGTATTCGTTCGGGTTCGGATCGGGTTTTTCGGATTTTTGTGTTTTCGGCTTTAGGGCATGAGGTAGTTTTCAGATATTTTTATTTTTCGGTTCGAGTTCGGTTTGGATCTATGCGGGTTCGATTCGGGTTTGGATAATTGAATATCTTGGTTTATAATTGTAATGTTAGATAATTGAAGTATAGTAAATCTAAGTATAACTAATATTTGTATATATATAATTATATTTGAGTATTTTGGGTACCCATTCGGGTCTCGGTTCTGTTCGGATTCAGATTCGGTTTTTTAGATTTAGGATTTGAAGTATTTTTCGAATATTTCTAAATTTCGAATCGGATTCGGTTCAGATATAGGATCGATTCATATCGGATATTCGGGTCTGGTTACTTTTGCCCATGCCTATGGACATTGAAGTCAGGAGGATCAGCTAAATGACTAAGATCCGGACACATGATTGTTATCTTGTGTGTTTTTTCTCTTTTTTAATTTTTACTTGTCTTTGTACATATACATTTTTTTGATTAATAAATTCAAAATTTAAACAATATAGATGTTGAACTCAAAGATACAATATAAATTTATTTGATTATTGCAGTTAGCTAGTAAATTCAACTTTATTACCATAGAAAACATACAAATTGAGGCATATAATATGCCTCGTTTATTTATTACAACATTCACAACAAGCATATCTTATTTCACACATACGTCTTATATTAAGATCCATATTGATTCTCACACACATATATAATTAAATTAGCCAACTCTCGGGGTTTGTGTGACAATGCCATAGTCATCGACTCGTACATAAACATTATCACACCTAATAACGGTGAAAACCTTAGCATTTTCAGGTATAATATTAGCCGTCACTTTCGTATTTTCTCTCTCAATGATCTCTTTTGCTTCTTCTCCTCTTTTCCCCACTAATTCAGGCCACGAACTCTTCATCCCTTCACCTGCGGTCTCTATACATGCACATATATATTACTAAAGTATGATATTCTTACAAAAAAGGTATAATATTCTATAATCGATTTTTGAGGATCGTCTTAATCAATCTATTATAGTTGTGCAACTGTCTTTTAATATGAAAACTTTATATTTGATGTGTTCAAGATTCTTTAAAAAGTTTAGAAGTTCCAAAATATTAATATTCAACAAAATTCAAAATTCTATAGTGTTGTTTTTAAAATTGAAGTCATAGTAGAATATTCTAGTTACACATGTTAAAAGATAAGATACCTGGGCATACGTCAGAGATTCCAGACATTTTTCTCTCTTTCTTTGATTCTCTCTTTCTTCTTGAGGAGGTTATGATTTGTGAAGATTGTACAAAACCTAGATGTCTATTTATAGAAAAATTTGCGATGGCTATTCATTTTCTGTACGGTATGTATACATGAAAACGTTGAGAGAGATGAATTTGTACGTTTTTGACCCGACGTGATGTTATCTTTTGATTCAATTATATATATATATATATATATATATGTCTTTTTTTGTCATCATTAGAATTGGGTAACAATAGACCCGCCCAACATCCAAATTCCTCACACGAAAAGAAATTGTTAAGAGTTTGTTATTTGTAAATTTTATAAATTTTCAATTATATATTGTTTATTTGTTAAGAGTTTCACCTACTTTAGAGATGTACAGAGATATGTTAAATTTGAAGGAAAAAACAAACCACTTTCTCTCCCTAGAGGGTGATTTTCCAAAACTGTTTTCTTCAACAACTTCCCTTTTCAACCACCACGGTTTCCGACCGGCGTCGGCTGTTGTCATTTTCGGTCTCTGTGTTTCACTTCTAGTGTAGATTTAGACTTCAATAATACATGCCAATGATGGTGTATTTAGTAACAAAACCATGGAGTAAATTGTGTGAGGTTTCGATTAGGGTATTGATTATGGCACTAAAGCCGGCCTTTGAAATCAGATTGTGTATTTGGATGTCAATGCCCAAAACATCATCTCCGATGATCTCATCAATTTGCGTGTTGGTTAACCTTGACTGGTGTCGGTTCTTTTGGGTAACCGTTTCTTCTCTCTTTAGTAGAGTTTTTTTTCCGGCAATATCATCTCCCTTGGTGGTTTGATCAGTATTTGTATTGTCGTGTTGACAATTTTACTAGTGAACTCTTTCAAATTTGGGATCCGGGAATTTTTGTTTTGAAATCATTGATCTCTATGGAGTTTATGATAGTGTTTGTCAATCTCAATATTCGAGGAGAAACACAAACTCTGGTCAATACAAATCGGCAACGAAAGAGAGAGATGATAACACAACATCAGTCCAACTCGGAAGAAAATGTTGTAAAGTCTTTGCCAAGAGTACCACCAAATTTGGAAGTTCATTCTCGATCAAATAGTACATCATCAAGCCTCACGATCAAATAGATGTCACTGGAAGAAGCCTTCAACAAATGCAAGGATGAACGAAGTCAAAGCAACATAAATATGAAGTCTACATTATTATTAAGGATGCGAATACGGACTAATTGGTATCGTGTCAACATTTCAAAACATATAACGGATGCAATAGTTTTTTCTGGTATGATTGGGAAAACACAAGAAGCAATGCCAATCTGGCATACTCATCGTATCAAAGTGAGACAAATAGGAGAGAAAGAAGATGACAACATACAATGGTTGTTAGCGTGTAAGACTTATTTCGAAAGAAAGCAGCGTTCAATTTTGTTTTTTTCTAATATTATGTCTTCAGTGTATGGCGCATATTTCTGCTTATGTAATAATTTGTAGTTCGATGTTTGCTATTCGACTTTGTAATACTCTCTGTATTTCGATATTTTAATGAAATATTTTTGTCGTAAAAAAAAAGAGATTTGTAAAATTTATAAAATTGGGGATTCTGTT
The DNA here is from genome assembly GCA_028015245.1 of Cardamine occulta. Lineage (NCBI taxonomy): Eukaryota > Viridiplantae > Streptophyta > Magnoliopsida > Brassicales > Brassicaceae > Cardamine > Cardamine occulta. The sequence continues at coordinate 4,624,607 of CM051382.1, forward strand.
TTTTTTTCTTTTAACGACAAATGATTTATTAAAAGTGAAAGAAGAAAACCATTTTAAAAAAGGATCAATGCCGACTGTCCCTCCTATCTAAAGGTAAGATCTTAAGTGACCATCCAGAATAACACTCCTAACAATATCTTGCCCCATTAAGTATGCTTTGAATTAGGCAATAAAAAAATCATACAAAAAATCGATCAATTCATGCAAATATATAGATTGTAGGTTCTCGTAAAATTTAACGCGTCTATTTCTTAAATTTGGTGGTCAATTAACATCACCTATGATCACAACCCATAATATATTTTCATCATAAATTTTTTCATCTAAAAATTCTAATACTATTGTTATGGAAGTTCATTCGAAAATATAATCTAAAATAAGCAAAACCTCAATTCTAAAACTATTGTGTTTCGCCTATAATAGTTCTAATAGTTAAGGGAAAATATTCGAAAATGGATCATTTTTTTATTTTCAAATAGGGTTTCTTGTACTTGAAAATATCTTTCCAAGGGAACCTTGTTTGAAAATAAATTTCTGAAATAATTTGTTTTAAACAATGGTCCACATAGTTAATGTAATCTAATCAAACTCATTATAAAAATTTTTAAAAAAAATAATTTAACAAAATTGGTATAATATTTTTACTCTCATACATTGTGTGGGGATTAGAACTTTTTATTTCTTGTCATTGAGAGGTGGAAAAGAAAAGCCATTTGAGAGTTCATATTTGAATAGATCAAGTAGAGTTTATTGGTCACTGTTCTTATCCACAACCTTATTGACATTTACATTCACATATTAAATACTCCAAGTGAATATAAGTTGGCACTTAAAATTTATTATTATATTAAACCCTATAGAAATTCATTTGAAACAAAAAGGACAAAAACTCGTTTAATTTATAGATAAAAGTTTATTTAGAAGTCGTTTAATTTATATTATAGTAAGTCGTGGATGACTTGAATACGATATGATAATTCTATCAGATCCTAACGTTTATATTATTACTATATTCGAGTTGGCTTTTAAGACTTTATATTTTGATTTACATAATTTGGAAAGTCAATATTAAACAATGGCCGTTATATATGTAATTAATTTAATTTGAGATTCTAGGAACTCTATAAATAGTACGTTTATCATCAGGAGAAGAAGAACCCAATACAAACTAAAATCACATAAATCTACAAATCAATATATACGTATACATTTTAGTCAAAAAAAGATGGCAAGCATGTGTGAAGGTATTTTTAATAAATTAGCACAACCACCATTATGTATATTGTTATCATGAAAAAATCACATACGGTTCTGAAACGGAGAATTCGTTAAAGCGAATGACGATTAGATCTTGTTTCTTAATTTCGATGGCCGATAATTATGTGTTAATCAATGAATAAACAGATCTAGGAAAAGATTCATGGCCAGAGCTTATGGGGACAAAAGGAGAATATGCAAAAGAAGTGATCGAAAGAGAGAATCCTAAACTGAATGCAGTTACCATTTTAGATGGAACTAACATTCCTTTCATCTATATTTGCGATCGTGTTTATGTTTGGGTTAACGATCAAGGAATTGTTGTTCAAATTCCCATCAATGGTTAATTGTATTATGATCAGTATCAAAAAAATGTTATAGCTCTATTCTAAAAAAAATATAGATAAATAAGCATTTGTTCGAATTATATACTTTGTAATAATGAAGAGATAGTTATGTTATCTCATATATAAAACTGAAGATTCTGATTTTCTTTTTGTCGACTGTGTATTTTCTTTTTTTTTGTAACTCTGATTGTTTATCTGCAGATAAATTTCTGATTTAATTAATGCAAACCTGGCGAAACCAGTTTTTTTTTTTCCCGCAAAGATTCTCATTGTTCAAAGGGAAATAATACATAGGTTGAAACAAAACTCCAATAGATACACTTGGTATGTAAAACGGAGAGCTCAAAAACAAATAGAGCTAAAAGAAAAATTCATCTAGTCTACATAAGGGTAACCACCCAATTGAAAATTAGACATAGGTTATCATGATGGAAGCACGCTTGACTCGATGAGCTCGTTTAGCCATGAAAGTCCATCAAGAGGAAACATATCACACGCACAGCAGTAGGGGCAATGATAATATGAATCAATCACTCTAAGGATTGTCCAAAGGAAAACAACACACACATGTAGATCTTCGTTACCATCAAGGCTCATAAAACATCAGTAGATGCTCAGCAGCACCTAATGGTAAGAAACTACACAATACAATAAGAAAGCTCAAAGTGCAGAGCCAGAAACGAACCAACAAAACATACCAGATCTCACACAGATCTGAAAAATAGAGATAGCAAAACCATATTGAAACAAAGTACCATTCCGAAGAGATTCAAATCAATAAACGGGAGGCAGAAAACAAAGGCAACAAAGGCCTCTTCACTAACGAGGAGATCCAGATCTTCCGAAATAGAGAGAAAAGTTGACGAGAAACCAAATGATGTTAATGGCCAAATCACTCCGTCGCTCACCCGAGCTGGTACCACCAGTTCTCAGTCATCTCTCCCTAATCACCATCGAACTGATATGATTCCAAGGCTGAACATCTCTGTCGAAGATCCACAACTTCCAGTGACAACAACTAGAGCAAAAGGAAGAAAATACCACAACCGAATCGGCGCCGACGCTGACTGAGCCGCCAAGCACCAGTCCGGACCACTGAGACGCAAAGGAGATGGGCGGCGCTAAAAACCCTAATCGCCTCCCTCTTCTTTTAGATTTAGTGAGGAAACATGAAGAATCCGTGTGTTTAATTTAGAAACAGAACTCAGTAACTTAGAGTATAATCTTGGGTCAACAATAAAACAATCATCACTTAGGTATCTTACTAAATCCATAGCATAACAGGGGCGAGCATAGCAAAATGAAACATTCGCCTAAAGCCCCCAAATATTTAACACCAAATTTTTGGTTAGGGCCTTTAAAATTTCAGGCACCATTCCAAACTTCATCTCTCTTTAACAAGAACTAAGAGCAAAGCATTGAGAAACATTAACACCATCTCCAATGGTAAGAACCCCTCATGGGTTCTTACCATTAGTTTTGATATAAATTTTGCAAAATTTAAAGTTAAGATCCTCTTTAAGAGTTCTTAAATTTGTCCTCTTCCAACGGTAGAATGATATGTATGGTTTTTATATGTTTTTAACATTCATTTTTATCACATTTTGTTATATTTCACATCACTTAGGATTGTATATATGTATTTAAGTCTCACTTAAGCATTGTATCTCATTTTAGAGTCTTAGGTTCCATTCATGCATTTTGCATAGTATTTTGAGTCATTTTTAGGTATATGGAAGCTTGAATCTTAGATGAGGGATCAAATGAGGTGAGAAAGGATCAAGAAGAGAAGTTGATGAAGAAGAACTATTCCAAGGTGTCTCAAAGATTGACTCAGATGAAGATTTTCCTTTGCGTTTCAACTCCAGAACCCTTCATGGAAGTTATCGAAGCTTCAGTTAAATTTCTAATGAAGGTGGTCTCGAGTAATTTGAGTCAGTGGTTAAGTAGTTATGACTAATTTAGTGAGCAGCGGTCTAGTGCAGCAGGATGAGGTTGGCCGCGACGTGATCTCCGGAGGATGGCTGGAACTTCAGCGAGGTCTTCTAGCAGGCAATTGTAGACCGCGAGCCTCGATCAACAAGTTGTAGCGGCCAAGAGCACACTGCTAGGAGCTGTCCGAGATTTCTCCTTTTCCCTATAAATACTTGTTTTAACTCATATAACCCCTAAGTTTTATTTTGCTCAGAGTTGGGTTGATATCCAAACTCTCTTATGGTTGATTTGGATTGGCCTTCATGTTATATGCCACTCTATTAAAGGATTCTTTACTTTTATCTTTGTAAATCCATGTTTATCTTTTTTCCTTTTTCTTATTTCTTCTCTTAGGTTGTTAGACTTTTTGTTGGATCTTGGTTTGCTATATTAGGATGAATTGATGGTTAGATGTTTATTGTTTAGGTTGATTGTTGTTAAATCTTTCATATTAGGATGTTCTTTATGCTAGATTAGCCAAGAGATTGGTGATTTAGAGCTTAAGCATTTCCATGCCCACAAGATGTTTGATGAAATGTTAGAATGAATATTTTTATGAGCTTTACAATCCTAGCCTATGAGAGTAGTTAATTAGGATGTTTAGTGATCTTTTGGAGTTGTTTCCTAATGCTCATTGATTATGTTAATTGCTAACGAGAGTTATTGATAATTGTATTATTAGTGAAGTGATTAATGGCATGAGAGTGAATTAGTCATAATTGTGAATTCCATGATATAAGATGGTGCTTAATGCAATCTATGTCATCATTATTTGATTGTTAGTTCATTCATTTGGTAGTAAAATCCATGATCCAATGTTTTCTTTTTGTTTTCTCTTTGATTTCATCTCATTTTCATTTCTTTTGGATAAAAAAACAATTCGTTTATTTGCTCTAGATTATTTTAGAATCTTGTATATCTAGTGTGTAGTCTTTAGTCTCCGTGGATTCGATACCATTTATACTACAACGTATAAAGGGTTATTTGATAACCCGATGCCTTAAAAACCTCTTTACAGTAGAACCCCAAGTGGGGTTCTTAAGAATAAATAAAGATTATTTTATAAGTTATAATATTTTAAGTAGAATTTCTTTTGTTTAAATTTATAAACATTTTATAATTTAAAAATTATTGCATTTCATAAAATTTTAAACATACATGACATAAAAGCATATAAAAAATAGATGTGCAAATCATAAACCGGAAAAACGATTAGTTGTAATCTTGACTTATGCCAAATTTCTGCCATATACGCTCAACCAAATCAGCTTTCAATTGTTGATGCATTGTTTGATCACAAACTCAATTTCGAATGCCATCATATTTCCAAGATTTGAAGGCATATATGTAGAATACGTGAAATTCACTTGTGAAGTTCTATTTGTTTCTGCTTGTGCGAATTCAGATACATCAAACTGAGTGTACCCATCTCGTTTGTCTTCTACTATCATATTGTGAAATATTATACATGCTCGCATAATCTTTCATATTTTTACCTTATCCCAAATAAGAGCTGGATTTTGACAATGGCAAATCGAGCTTGCAAGACTCCAAAAGCACCCTCGATATCTTTACATACAGCTTCTTGATATGTAGCCAATAAGAATGCTTTCTTACCTTGTGGAATTGGAATATATTGGATAAATGTTACCCATTTAGGATAAATTTCATCTGTGAGATAGTAAGCAAAATGATACTCGTGTCCGTTGACAAAGTAATTCACATTTGGAGCTCGACCTTGTAATATATCATCAAAAACTGGAGAGCGATCAAGAATATTGATATCGTTTAAGATACCTGGAGGTCCAAAAACGTGTTTCATATCCAAAGATCTTGTGAAGCTACAGCCTCTGAAACGATTGTCGATTTTCCAGATCCACGTGTATATTTCCCTTTCCAAGCGGTGGGGAAATTCTTCCATTCCTAATGCATACAATCGATGTTTCCTATCATCCCGGTAAATCCGCGTATCTGTCTAATATCGAGTAGTCGTTGAAGATCTTCTGGTGCGGGTCTTCTTAGGTATTCATCTCCAGACAAATATATAATTCTTTTAACAAAATGTTCCAAGCATGAAATCGCAGTGCTTTCACCAAGCATGAGGTATACGGGAATAATATTATTTTGTGTGATATATTGTTGTGTTTATTTTGGAGAAAAAAGTGTAGTAATAAATGGTGAAAAGAAAGAATATTTCGAGAAAAGGAGGAGTGTTGGAGAAAATAAAGAGTGTTTTTATGAGATGGAGAGAAGTGTTGGGTTTTTTGTAGTCAAAAAGTGTTGTATATATTTAGAAACTAAAGAATGTCGGTTGAAGAAGACAAATAAGCAAAATTATACAAAACTAAAGAGTGTCATATGGGAATATTGTTTTGTGGTGTATAATCATTCAAAGCAAATTACAAATGGTGTCGGCACAAAAACACACAACAAGTGGTGTCTTGCATAATTGGTAAATTTTCACAAGTGATGTCTTCCACAAGTGGTGTCTTGTACTTGTTTTCTCTGTTCTCATACACTCATGCCTTGTCATCTCTGTGCTCGTCAGCTTTTTCATTTTAGCTTTAGCCTGCAAAAGCTTTTAGAATCAAAATAATTAGAATCAAAATTGAATCACAAGTAATACATGTATAAACCGATTCTAGCATTGAAACATGAAGTGGATTAAAAACTCATTCATTAAACACAAACTCAGTTCATACAAAGGAAATATAAACATCTGAAACATGAACTGAATCATACAAAGGAAAGATAAACATTCAAGCATTTGACAACATGTCAGTAATTAGCGTGTTCTTTAAAGCTATTTCTATATCACTAAGTGGCTATTGTTTTTCAAGTAGACTGTCCAACAACTTTTGCTTACTAAGCTTCTCGGTAAAAGCAAAGTCCTTATGCTTTATTTCCCACATGCTCTGGAACTCCAACAAAGATTTCCCATCTCCTTCCACAGTGGCTACATTGGTCACATTCCTTTGATGCCTTAACACCAGGAGGATGAGTCATTACTTCATCCTCTCCATGGCTAAGTGGGTGTGAGCTTGAAGACTGTGTAGAACCCTCCTCATAGTTTCTTCTTTTTGACACCATTTCTAATCATGTCGAAGCTCTCTCCAAGCATGCTCCAGGGTGAACTTCTTCTTGTGATCAATGAAGTATATCTGGTTTGCCAACTTCATAACATCATTCTCATTTTTGCCACTCGATTTCTGAGATGATGCAGCGTGATAGCATCCAACAAACTTGCAATCTATATCATTTATCTTCTCCCACATTTGCTTACAGTGACATGCCTTTCTCTTTTGCAGACCGGCAAGCTTTGGACTTGAGGTAAAGTAAGTTGCACTCCATTTTCAAAATGCTTCAGCTTTTTGCTCATTCCCAATGATATATCATAGTTTTTATGGGTTTTCAACCATGATATAAGTATTGGTTTTAGAGTCTTTTTAGTATTTCTATAGTCGTTTCGAGTCTTTAACATGTTTACACACATTTAGGATCATTTGGACATTATGGAGCAATTATGGAGTATTGTAGCTGAAAAGTTGGATTGGTACTGTTCATAGACACTGTTCATCTGTCTGTTCACATGCACTGTTCATAGACACTGTTCATGTCAACCGACATGGGTGAACAGTGTCGGTCGACATGGTCATTATTCACACCGAATATTTTCTGAAGATTCATAATTTTTGTCCAGAAGTTTCATGTGTTTACAAAAGAGCCCAATTCGTGTTTAGACTTATATATTGTATTTTTAGGTATTTGTTTAGACTTGTGCTTTATTTTCTACAGCCACCTTCTCAGAGATTTTGAAGAAGATTTCTAAACTCTTACTTCTCCTTTTGATTTATGTTATGCAATTTATTCAGACCATGATTTGTGTTTCATTGATTATGTCTGAGTAATCTACTTGTTAGATCTAGGGTTTTCAAGGGTTTATGATAAATTGTTGAATTGGGCATAAACATATTAGGATTATCATAATTGTTCTTCATCTAGATTTGAATCTATACTAGTTCCAGGCTAGCCGCCAGAATCTAGCATCTTAGGATAATTAATAGATACGAGAGTGTTAGTGATATCTTGAACTAATCTTAGATGAGCAAAATAGCCTACTCGCAAAGAGATTTGGTTTAGGGATTTTGTGAACATATCATACTTGACATTAATGCATGCTTCATTCATTAGGATTCGCAAAGAGATTTGATTTTCTATGATTTAAGTATAGTTATCATCGCAGAGAGAGTTGGATGATCATATCATTGTGTTATGAGTTTAAAAACCGGTCATACATGCATCCTATATCGAACCGCCTAGTTCGCAATTCAGAGTATTCCCTAATTGAATTCTCTAGGTCTAGCTTATTCTCATATTGATTTTATACCCCCGTCTATCTTAGTTATTTATTCTTGCATTGTTTTATTTTAATTACAATTTATCTTGTTTAGTTTAATTCGAAACTGAATAATCTATTGTGTGAACGAGAATCTCTTTGGATTCGATCCCTAAGTACTGGTTCCAAAGAATTTTATCCTTTTCATGATTGAAATGATCTGAGCTTCTTCAGAGTCATGATTCACATCTCCTTCTGAATCCTCAGAGCTAATCTCTTCTTCAGAATCTTTCCTCACTGATTCCTCTTCCTGAACTCTCTTGCCTCTAGCAATGTCTCTTCTTGACCTTGTGGAGCTGCTTCCAGCTTGTCTGGTATGAGCTGAGGTCATGCTTCTTGTTCTCCTTGTTGCGGTGTTTCCTGAGTACCTGAAATAATGTCAAAACGAAAGTTTAGCAAAAATTTGGAACCACTCGACCAAGGCACTCAACCAGTAAGGTTGAGTCGGCAAAAATTTCCAAATAATTTTTGTATCCGACTTGACTTAATCTAGTGCTTGGCTCAAGTAACTAAATAACCATTCATAAATATCACAATTCAAGCTTAAACACAATTCAAACAACTCAAAGAAGCAATATATCAAAATTTTCAAAGAATCAAACCGATTTTATCATGCATGAAGTCTAAAAATTGTCAATTTGTTCAAATTCAGTAACGAAAATCAGCATGGGTTCTCAAATCATTAAACAAACAATAGCTATATTGAAATTTGTTCTAATTCTTCATATAATTTTTGAAACGTTTCAATGCATCATCAAGAACAAAATTTCAAAATTCTAACAATTCTAACCATAGAGATCAATGCATGATGCTTCTTATGCCTTATACTACTCCTAATCACCGATTTTAACCACATGATGTCAAAAATATCAAAAAAAAATTCAAAAAAATTCAAAACATTTCGATCCCATAATTTCGCGAAAATAGGTTCAAAAGTTGTAAAAACTTACTAGTGGGTTTTGGAATCATGAGAGTAGTGAGACATGGTGGTGGATTGATTGAAATTTCAAAAACCTCTTTAAAAAATTTTAGACAGAAGATTGAAAATATTTTTGCTTTTGGAGAGATGAAAATTGAGAAAATGAGTAAAAGAGATACAGAGTCCAGTTATATCAAGTGGATAGAGCGGTTTCATCGAGTGGCTGAGATTAAAAGTTGAAATTTCAGAAAAAACCTGGACCACTCGACCTGGGGGTTGAGTGGTGTGGTTCTGCTTCTATTTGAGCTTTTTGAAGCACCATCTTGACTCATACTCGGTTCTCTACAACTCACAACACTAAGAAAAAACATTAAAAATAACAAGACTCATAGAGACTGAAAATAAATATAAAGATAGACATGGGACTTCCTCCCAAGTGAGCTTGTTTTAAGTCTCATACCTTGACTTTCTTACTAATTATGCAGGTGGGATATCTTTTAGAGTCTGTGTTGACCTCTCTTAGATTTACCTAGGCTGGATGTAGGAGGATGCCCTCATGGCATTGTTGAACCTTTCACTCATCCCAGGTGGTCTGGGGTCTTTTTGGGTTCTTCTGAGGACTGGTGAGCCTCTTTGAGCTTGCGAACCTCCTTCTTCAGCTTCTCCATCTTCTCTGTTAACTCAACCACAACACCTTTTAGGATCGTGCCTTGGTCTGTTCTAGGTGTTGCGAGTAAAGATGTTGTGAGTAAAGGTGTTGAGTTGCTCATCCCTATACCAGTATATAATCTCGGTTTGAGTACCAAATCGAACCGAGTGGATTCGTAGGCGTCAGCTGTGCTTTCTGGTGAGGAGTCTGGTGTTCCCCCGAGTGACCAGTCGAGTGGAGTGGTCGAGTGTGCCCTGTGCTCTCCTCATCAGATGTCGTGTATTCTTCAATCGCATCAGATGGTTGCTTTATTTCACCAGAGTTGAAATCTCTATGATTCCACCAACTTTGGGGTCCAGACAGAGTAATTGGGAATTGTTCACTCTCAGCTTCATCTTCAACTTCTTCAATAGAGAAGAGTTGGCCTTCAAAGGTTATGTTCTTTGTCCTGGAAGAGGTGTCAAACCGCATTACCAAGTCATTACCAGCACAAAGAACAATCTCACCAATCTTGGTGTCAATCACATCTCCAAGGATGCCAAGAAGGGTCTTCCCAATATCAAAGGATCAGCAGGTTCTTCCTTCATCTTCATAACAATTAAATCAGTGGGGACTTCAATGTTGCTAGTCCTCAATGGCACGTTTTCTAGTGGGCCATGAGGAAGCTTAACACTCTTATCAGCTAGGACGAGAGACAGCATGCTGGGTAAGAATTTGTGATATCCCAGTTTTTCTGCCACTGATAATGGCATGATACCGACATAAGCTCAAAGATCACAAAGACAAATCTTGAACATATGCTTGTTGATGGAGCACAGTATGGTGAAGGATCCATGATCTTCCAGCTTCTCTTGCACCAAGATCTCCTCCTTGGTAATTATCTTACACTCATAGCTTTTAGCCATATTCCTCCTTTCTTGGATCTTCAGCTAGGTTCTTTCTCTCAATCCACTCTCAAATGGCCCTAATGCCTTCACAGCTTCATCCCAAGACATAGTAGCCTCCAGCTCTAGAAGTTTTCCTCCAGGATGACCTCATACTCCCTATCTATGTCTGCTTGAAACCCTTCCGGAAAGGGACTCGTGATCATAGCATGAAGATCCATTATCCGACTTTCCTTCTCAGTAACTAGATTGACTTGACCACTCGATCGAGTTGTCTGGTTGAGTGCTACAGTACTCGGGTCAACTTCAGCAACAAATTGAAAGGCTACCTCTTCACCTTCTATATCACTATCCCTAGTGATATGTGAGAACCTCTTCTTGTAAGGAAGGAGATGGAGAGCTAGTGCTGAAGAGATGGCATAGATGTTTGCAGAGTCTTTGGGGTTTTGAATAGTTTTGCCATGTAGCTGGCATGTGGTCTTGACCAAAGTTGAAGCAGTGTTTGTCTCTACAAAGTCAGTATGGTGTTCAGGATCTTCAGCTTGTGATTCAGATCATCATAAGAGTAGTCAATCTGAGTCCTAAGCTCACTAAGCTTCTTTGTTGTCTCCTGAGTGGCAGCAGTCTGTCCTTGAAGAAGTTGGAGTAACAGCACCTTCAGTTCACCATCATTAGACTGAGTTGGTCTTGGAGCAAATACAGGAGGATTGGTTAGAAGTATTTAAACATATGGCTTGTTCTTGAGGGTAAGCCACGTTGGTTCTTCTGATAACATTGTATTTAGCACGTTTTTACCATTTATTTATCCTGCCTTAGTATAAGATTTTAGCCATAGTTCATACAAGTTTATGCATTTATAGGTTGTCTAGTGTTTTTGCATATGCATCGCATGCATCCTACATATTTATGGTTTTCTCAGGTACCTATGCAGTTATGGAGCATAAGGAGCATGATGAGCTCTGGAGTGAAGAGTGAGGACTCGAGTGGATCACGGTGAAGACTTATGGGCTCGACTGGATGAGCAGTGAAGATGTGTAGTGAAGACTTATGGACTCGAGTGGATGAGCAGTGAAGACGTGTAGTGAAGGCATAGGACTCCAATAAGGATATGCTGTAAAGACAGAGGACTTACCACGCCACTCGAGTGACCACTCGATAGGCCACTCGACCAGACCACTCGACTGCTGGGTTGAGTGGCACGCTCCGTCTACTTAATTTTCCTTAAAACCCGACGAATCCTAATTTACCCTTTTTTGTCATTAGTATAAAGGGACACCGTTTTCATTAAGCTTAACTGAGTGATTTTTAGTCTGTGATTTTGTTTCTCTCTCTAGTTCATCTTTTCGTTCTTCATTACTTGCAGTTTTTTAGATTTTTGTAGAACTTGATAACTTTTGATAGAATCGTCCTTTGCACTTAATTTCTTCTACACTCTTTCTCATCAGATCATCATCTATCACATATGTCAATTTTAGACATTTCTGGGTTTGTAACCCATATGATGATTTCGATGTGTGAGTAGTAATTTTTAGGGTTTTGGGGGATGAAGTAGGTTAGTTTCACTCTTTATTGCAATGAGTTTTGTTGATTGATCGTCGATTTAGTTTTATTCCCTCTTGGGTTAGTTATTTTAATGCTTGCTTGCTCTTTTCTGGCTAGTTAGGGCATGATCTTAGATGATTTCATGAGCATCAAAAGTGCCTTGATTCATCAGATCTACTATGTCCAGGGACTAGGATACAATAGCATAAGGGCTGATGCATCAGATGTTGATTTACATCACGACTCAGTTTACTTATTTGTTATGAATCCTCTTTGACTTGAATAGACCGATCCGTTAAGCCTGATCCTGTGCCACTAGACCTCATGCTCGAGTAGGTCGGATCTTCAGGCTCTCCACCACGACAGTGGGTTGGGCTGAAATTGAGGTATGTTCTCTAGGAATGTCTCTAAGTTGAAGTTTTATCGATACCCAGAGTAGTATAGAGTGTGTATGAGCCTTTGATTCCATCCTTGAAATCCCTATAGTTTTCCCATAGTTTAGATCGTTGTTTAAATCGTTGATTTAGTGTTCCTCACTTTCACTTTTTTCACTCGACCTCACCACTCGAGTGGGTCAGTCGAGTCGCTTAAGTTCCTTGTAGTTTCTTTCTTTCTTGATGACCTACTAAAGTGTGACAGCCTTTAGTAGGTTTGGTCTTTAGATTTTATTTGTACTGCATTCACTTAGGTTGATAGAATTCACAAATCAACCTCCATACTTGGCTTGAATTAACTGTCAATGATCACATCCTTTTTGCATAACTCTATTCACCCATTGGTTCGACATTTTCTATACTTACAATTGATTGAAAAACTTGTGTTTTATCATTGCTAGGTCTGTTCTGCATTCTTAGTACAGCTAAAATACAAGTTTCAATTTGGCGCCGTTGCCATTTGGGTGATGTAGTATTACAATTAGGATCTCATTGCATTTGAGATCAAGTTCTTTTACATTTTATTTCGATATTGACTTTGGTACACTTTGTTTCTCTCGCAGGTACCCTTTCACTTGACCAACTAGTCGAGTCACCTACTCGAGTGGACTACCAACGTCAATGGCAGAATCAATAGGAGCACATGAGACTCCAATTAAGAACCCACAAAGGCGTGGAATAGTTGCACCAGCTGCAAAAGATGATTTTGAAATCAAGAGCGGAATCTTTTCTATGATCACAGACAACAAGTTCCATAGTTGGCAAACAGAAGATCCCTTAGAGCATCTTGATCTGTTTGAGAGAATCTGTAGCCTCTCCAAGATACAAGGCATTACTGACAAGCTGAGACTGTTTCCATTCTCTTTAGCAGACAAAACCACCATCTGGGAACCAAATCTTACACCAGGCTACATCATAACTTGGGATTCATGCAAGATAACTTTCTTCACCAAATTCTTTTCCGCCGCAAGAACAGCAAAGTTTTGACACGAGATATCGAACTTTCACCAGAAGCAAAGTGAGACATTATCTAATGCCTGGGAGAAATTTAAGAACTACACCATCAAATGTCCTCACCATGCTTTCTCCAAAGAATCCTTGCTCTGCACACTATACAGAGGATGTTTCTAGACACTGCTAGCAACGAAAATTTTATTATAACTAATGTGGAAAAAAGATGGGAATTGGTGGAGAATCTAGCTAAATTAGACAGCGAATACAATGAGGACCATGAAAGGAGTATGAGAGAGACTCAATCATCTGATGACACCACCAAGGCAGAGATTCAGAGCCTTCATAAGAAGTTTGACATGATGCTCATCCAAACACATAAATAGTCATCAAGCTAATGTTACAGCAGCTCAACAGTCAGGAACAAACCGCTATTGACCTTCGAAACCTTACTCTATTATGCAATAAAAACAAAGGTTTCATCAATTTAACAATTTCAAGATTTTTCAAAGTTTTAACGAAATCATAAGAAACTTCACAAGAAAAGCATTAAAACAATTTTTGGGTAAGAATTCGATTGAGAGTCTTATGAGTTTTCAAAAAAATCAAAGATGAACCCTAGTTTTTATGAACACAAGATTTTTGTAAAATGAAACACTTACTGAACGAATTGCCCTCTTCTAGACATGATAGGTTAAGCGATTTAGATTTGATGCAAAGAAAAATATTCTAAATGATGAGATATGATGCTTTGAATCTCAAGATGTTGAAAGAGAGTTAAGAGATGAGGGAAAATTGGATGTCAGATATGTGGGTTTAAGCCACTCGAGTACTGTAGGTCGAGTATGTCTCGTAAGGGTTATAAAGAGAGTCGGATAAGGTTAGATGGACGGATCAGATAAAAAGTTCAGATTTCATAGATTTCTGGATAAAACCTGGCCCACTCGACCAGGTGGTCGAGTGGTATGGTCGAGTGGTCTCGGCTTGCTTTGAAATTTCTTGACTCGATCTAGTTAACCACCTTGAAACATCAAACACTAAATATAAACATAAAAATACAGTGATAGTCATGGAAATTCCTTCCAAGTAAGCTTGTTTTAAGTCCCTTAGCGTGACTTTTATACCTTAGGTTTATCAGGATCACCTACATCAATTGAGGTGTCTCCTGGTATGCCTTGGTCTGCCATGTATGGCTTAACTCTTTGACCATTCACTGTGATCTCTCTACCTTCAGAGTCTAGGAAAGTGATTGCTCCATATGGTAGAACTTCCTTGAAGTGAAATGGCCCTGACCATCTTGACTTTAACTTCCTAGGGAACAGTTTGAGCCTAGAGTTGAAAAATAAAACTTGGTCTCCTGCTGTGAAGTCTTTTGGTGTGATCCTTTTGTCATGGAAAGCTTTGGTCCTTTCCTTATACATTTTTGAGATTTCATATGCATCAAGCCTTATCTCTTCTAACTCATGCAAAGTGATTCTTCTTATCTCTTGAGCAGATTGGAGATCAAGATTCAACAGCTTAGTAGCCCAGAGGGCTTTGTACTCCATTTCTACAAGCAGGTAACAAGATTTACCATATAGGAGTTGAAAAGGAGTCCGACCTATAGGGGTCTTGTATGTTGTCCTGTAAGCCCACATGGCATCATCAAGTTTAGCTGCCCAATCTCTCTTCTAAGTTCCTACCACCTTAGCTAAAATGGCTTTAATCTACTTATTGGAGACTTTTCCTCGACCATGAGTCTGAGTCAACTATGAGTGAACCTCCTGAGTGGTCTGAGCTCAAAGCACCAACTATCAAACTCAAGCCAATTCCAAAAGGGCTAAGGTACGGTTTCTTAGGTAATAATGACACTTATCATGTGATAGTCAATAACAAGCTAAACCTGAAGGTAGTATTTATGCTAGTCAAGATTCACATGGGACAAGAATCAAAGCAATCCATTCAGCCATTTGGAAGATGCATCCTGAAGAGTAAAGACATGTCGAACTAGGGCCTGAACTACATGATCTCGGTCAGACACCACTCGAGTGGCCTACTCGACCAAGGGGTCATTTCAACCCTCTCTACTGAGCCACATGACCAGGCCACTCGATTCCAGCCACAGAGCCCACTCGAGTCCAGCCACAGCACCCACTCGACCAAGTCACTCGACTGCTGGGTCCAGTGGCACACTCCGTCTACTTATTTCCCGTAAAACACTGAGAATCTCTATTAAACCCTACTTTTTAGTATAAATTACACTTATCATGTGATAGTAG
The DNA here is from genome assembly GCA_028015245.1 of Cardamine occulta. Classification (NCBI taxonomy): domain Eukaryota; kingdom Viridiplantae; phylum Streptophyta; class Magnoliopsida; order Brassicales; family Brassicaceae; genus Cardamine; species Cardamine occulta. The sequence continues at coordinate 4,640,218 of CM051382.1, forward strand.
ATAACAAGCTAAACCTGAAGGTAGTATTTATGCTAGTCAAGATTCACATGGGACAAGAATCAAAGCAATCCATTCAGCCATTTGGAAGATGCATCCCAAAGAGTAAAGACATGTCGAACTGGAGCCTGAACTACATGATCTCGGTCAGACACCACTCGAGTGGCCTACATAACCAAGGGGTCATGCCAACCCTCTCTACTGAGCCACATGACCAGGCCACTCGATTCCAGACACAGAACCCACTCGAGTCCAACCACAGCACCCACTCGACCAAGTTACTCGACTGCTAGGTCGAGTGGCACACTCCGTTTACTTATTTCCCGTAAAACTCTGAGAATCTCTATTAAACCCTACTTTTTAGTATAAAAGCTCCTGTGATTAATGTGAGGAGACACATGCCGCTTTTATTAGTATAATTTTTAGGTTTAGCTTTCTCTCTCTAGTTCATCTTGTTCTTCATAGTTTTTCCAAATTTTCAAATTTTGTAACTTTGATAACTCTCAATAAAATAAGTATTTGCCTTAACTTTCTTCTACACTCTTCCTCATATGATCATCAGCTATCACATATGTCAAGCTTAGGCTTTTCTGAGTTTTGAACCCAAGTAATGATCAAGATGAGTGAGTAGTCGTTTTAGGGTTTTTAGGGGTGGAATAGGTTAGTTTCACTCTCTATTGCTATGGGTTTTGTTGATTGATTGAAGGATATTACTCACCAACAATCAGGTTTTGTTCTTCAAAGAACACAAGAGAAAATCACTCTCTGATTTTTAATAAAAAGAAGTCTGTTTTCTCTCAAATGAGTTTACATGAATATAAAGAAAAGAAAACTTGAAAACAAAGCCTAAGTCAATAATAAATTGTCTTGGAACTAAAATAAAATAAAGATAGTAAGTTGAATATGGATTCAACCCTTAGACTCCCCCATACATGCATCTAGAGTGACTCTTGAACTTATTTTCGTCACTTTCTTGGGCCTGAAAAATAAGTGACTCCCTTTAGGCTTCTTTGACTTGTAAGTAGGCCTAAAATGGGCTGGACTTGCTAGTTAATATCCCCAAATGAATTCTGCATATTCTGGTGAACTCTTGTGAACTTAGATGGATTAGAGTGACCCATTTGCCTCATTAAAACCTTCCTTTGGAAAACCCATTGGGACAAAACCAAAGGCTAGGAAAAAGAGTACAAACGAATCACCCGTTTATTAGTCCACTCGAGCAACCAAGACGGTTTGATTTTCTATGTTCTCGAACTGAGCTTTAGTCGGTTGAACTTGAGTGAGTAATGCGGTGATGGCATTCTGCAACTCTTTGGCTCTCGATCTTGTCATTGGTCCACTTGTTACGGCCAAAGCATCCTCGGTTTCAAGCTGCTTCTGTGAGCTATCCATGATCACATCATCCCCTCCCTCTTGAAAAGGATTTTTCCTCAAATCTGGAACATCTGCAACAAAAGGGATTAAGTCAGCAACATTAAATCTTGAACTCACATTGTACTTACCTTGAAGATCAAGTTGGTAAGCATTGTCATTAATTCGCTTGACTATCTTGAATGGACCATCAACTCTTGGCATGAGTTTTGATTTCCGCTCTGTTGGGAATCTTTCTTTCCTCAAGTGAATCCACACAAGATCTCCAACATCAAAAACTTTCATGCGTCGGCCTTTGTTTGCTTTCCTTTCAACCTGCTTAGTATTTTCTTCGATGTTCTTCCTAGCTTTCTCATGGATCTGCTTAACAAAGTCTGCTTTCTTTTTCCCATCCAAGCTAGCTCTTTCACTCAAAAGTAAAGGAATTAGATCCAAAGGAGTCAAAGGATTAAAACCGTAAACAATTTGGAACGGTGAATACTTAGAAGCAGAGTGAACAGAATGATTATATGCAAACTCAACATGTGGCAAACAATCTTCCCAGGTTTTGATGTTCTTATTAATGATTGAATGCAAGAGTGTAGACAAAGTCCTATTAACTACTTCAGTTTATCCATCAGTTAGAGGATGACACATAGTTGAAAACAATAGTTTAGTTCCTAACTTTGACCACATCGTCTTCCAAAAATAACTCAAAAACTTAGTGTCCCTATCAGATATAATTGTCCTAGGCATGCCATGCAAACGAAAAACCTCTTTAAAGAACAACTCAGCAACAAGTGATGCATCGTCAGTTTTATGACAAGGGATAAAATGCGCCATTTCAGAAAATCTATCTACAACAACAAAGATAGGATCTCTTCCTTTTCTAGTTCTAGGCAACCCAAGCACAAAATCCATAGAAATGTCAGTCCAAGGCTCAGTAGGAATGGGTAAAGGAGTATACAAACCGTGGGGTTGCACTTTAGATTTTGCTTGCTTGCAAGTTACACATCTACCGCAAATTCTCTCCACGTCTCTTTTCATATGCGGCCAATAGAAATGATCCTGCATGACACTTAGGGTTTTGGTAACTCCAAAATGTCCCATTAATCCTCCTCCATGAGCTTCGCTGACAAGTAACTCTCTCAAAGAACAGTTAGATACACACAAACGATTTTCAAAGAATAGAAATCCTTCATGCCTAAAGTACTTTCGAAAAGCAAATTTAACACAAGACTTGTAAATTTCTTGAAATTCAGAATCAGTCTCATATAAACCTTTTAGTTGCTCAATCCCACGGATAGGTGGCAATCCCTTAGGATTTTCCCCCGGAAAGACATCTTCAAAATCCTGCAAAATATAATTGATTTTACTCGGCAATTCCGGTACGGGGTTAGTAAGGTTCAGCAAGGTTTCTTTGTAAACAAGTAACAGAACGGGTTGTTTAGAGAACAGAGCTCTCTTAACCACATTAGACCTCACAAAGAAATTTGAATGCCTCACGGGTTTACTCTCACAAGCTTTTTTCTTGGTTTTTCTCAAACTCTCATTTTTATTTTGAGGTGGCGTGTTTAAGGGTTCACTCACAATGGTTTTTCCTTGTTGTTGCAGCTGAAGTTGGTCTAGATGAACCTCATGTGGCGCCAAAGGAGCTTGTATCATCTTTCGGCCATTGAACTCAAAAGAGTAACGATTAGTAAAACCGTCATGTAAGACCCTTCTATCGAACTGCCATGGTCTTCCAAGTAGTATATGGCCGGCCTCCATAGGTAAAACATCACATAAAATTTTGTCCTCATACTTGCCTATGGTTAAAGGAACCAATACTTGGCGGCTCACGGTCATCTCACCAGCATCATTAAGCCATTGAAGCTTAAAAGGTTTCAGATGCTTCTTAACTTCCAGCCCTAACTTCTTCACCATTGTTTCACTAGCCACATTAGTACAGCTCCCACCATCAATAATAAGGCTGCAGACCTTACCCTGTACCAAACATCTCGTGTGAAACAAGTTCTCCCGCTGCTCTTGGACAGAATCTTTAACTTGAATACTCAAGGAACGTCTTGTTACCAATAATTCTCTGATGGCTGGTAACTCTATGTCTTCCTCGGTTCCGCTTTCATTTTCAAGCTTTTCCTCCTCAGTTTCAATCTCGCCATTATCCAAAAGGATCATAGTCCGCTTATTGGTGCATTCATTGGCGTAGTGTCCTCTCCCTTGACACTTGAAACATTTAACGTCCCAATTTCTAGATGTAGTAGCTACAGCTTTACCCTTGGCGTCTTCAGCATTGGCGTAGGGCTTAGGATCCGGTTTTGGCTTGGCAACGGTCCTATCTTCTCGGCTGTAACTCGTCTTAGTGTTAGCCGCTCCAGCTCCATAGGAAAGTCTAGAAGTACTTCTCCTCTTAATTTGCTGTTCAACCAACACAGCCTTATGAAGCATTTCTTCCAAATCGTTGTAAGTTTGAAGCTCCATCCTATCTTGAATACCACTGAGATTATCCTCATTTTGACCCCTAGCTTCTCTTACTCGTCTCGGTCTTCTTTCACATCGATTAGAAGCTTGGCTACCTCTGCTGTAATAATTCAAATCATCCTCATCAGCTTCTTCTTGAGGTCGCACTCTTCTTCTTCTAGCAGCAGTATTCGGCAATAGTCCTTGATTAACGGACTCTTGAATCGTATCGATCCTTTCATTGACTGCACCCATCTCTTTCCTCATTATCCGCCTCATCTCTCCCATAAGAGTTTGCATATCCAGATTGTTATTTCTTCCTCTACAAGCTCGGTTGGTGTTCACATCTTCTTCACTGGAATGATTAGACATATTGATTTTGTTTTTCCTGCACACTTAACAAACGTTAGTAATAAAAAGTCAATCCTCACAAGTGTTTCTCTCCTTTTTATTCACTCAATCACTCAGCACTCAAAATGTTCTCTCTCTCAGCGATTTCTTCAATGGTTCGTATGGAACAAAACTGATCAAATCGGATGAACAACTCCAACAACACAAATTCGAAACAATTGATTTGAGATAGAAAGAAAATAGAAAAGGTTTTTTTTTTAAATAAGAACAGATCAAGGATCAGAAAATTAAGGAGATAAAAATAGAAATTAAAAACCCCCTAAGCTAATTAATTTCGGACTGATTAATTTTTTTTTCTTTTTTTTTCTTTTGGTCTGATCAACTTTTTTTTTTTTTTTAACAACTCATAATTAAAACTAGAACTAAAAATAAGATCAACAAGAGAATTATGATCAAAATAAAAATAAATTGACTAATCTCCCAAACTATTGATCCGATCAAATAGACAAGAAAGACTAGAGAAGATAAAAGAAATCGAAGATGAAAAGATAGAGACTGTAAGAAGATGGAAAGGTGAGAAGATGATAAGACAAATACCAAACCCGAAAGTGTGCTCTGATACCACTTGATATGATCCTCCCTAGAATCGGCACTTTCGAGGGGTAGAACGAAAGAATAGATAGTTGGATAGTGATGAAGTGAATGGATCACACAAAGGTTGCGGAAGACCTTTGATATTTCCTCAATGACTCTTCCGAGATATGACACACTCGAGATCGTCAAGGTTTGAATCGCGGATATGAAACACCTTGATTCGGATTGATTGAAGGATATATTACTCACCAACAATCAGGTTTTGTTCTTCAAAGAACACAAGAGAAAATCACTCTCTGATTTTTAATAAAAAGAAGTCTGTTTTCTCTCAAATGAGTTTACATGAATATAAAGAAAAGAAAGCTTGAAAAGAAAGCCTAAGTCAATAATAAATTGTCTTGGAACTAAAATAAAATAAAGATAGTAAGTTGAATATGGATTCAACCCTTAGACTCCCCCATACATGCATCTAGAGTGACTCTTGAACTTATTTTCGTCACTCTCTTGGGCCTGAAAAATAAGTGACTCCCTTTAGGCTTCTTTGACTTGTAAGTAGGCCTAAAATGGGTTGGACTTGCTAGTTAATATCCCCAAATGAATTCTGCATATTCTGGTGAACTCTTGTGAACTTAGATGGATTAGAGTGACCCATTTGCCTCATTAAAACCTTCCTTTGGAAAACCCATTGGGACAAAACTAAAGGCTAGGAAAAAGAGTACAAACGAATCACCCGTTTATTAGTCCACTCGAGCAACCAAGACGGTTTGATTTTCTATGTTCTCGAACTGAGCTTTAGTCGGTTGAACTTGAGTGAGTAATGCGGCGATGGCATTCTGCAACGCTTTGGCTCTGGATCTTGTCATTGGTCCACTTGGTACAACCAAAGCATCCTCGGGTTCAAGCTGCTTCTATGAGCTATCCATGATCACATCAGTAAACGGAGAGTACCACTCGACCCAGCAGTCAAGTGGTTGGTCGAGTCCTCTGTCTTCACAGCACATCCTCACTCGAGTCCTCTGTCTTCACAGCACATCCTCACTCGAGTGGTTGGTCGAGTCCTCTATCTTCACAGCATATCCTCACTCGAGTGGTTGGCCGAGTCCCCTATCTTCACAGCACATCCTCACTCGAGTCCATCACCCTTCACTGTAAAGCTCATCATGCATCTTAAGCTTCATAACTCCACAACTCCATAGGTACCTGAAAAACCAAAAATATGGGGGATGCATGCGATGCTTATGCAAAAATACTAGACAACCTATAAATGCATAAACTTGTATGAACTATGGCTAAAATCTTACACTAAGGCATGATAAAAGGATGGTAAAAACGTGCTAAATACAGTGTTATCAACTCCCCCAAACTTATCTTTTGCTTGCCCTCAAGCAAATAGAAAGGATGAGATGAAAGGAGTAGTGTGAAAGTGGGGACTCAGAACCTAAGTAGACTAAGCAAACCTCCAATATCAATGTCATAGTTAATAGTTATAGAATGCAATGCACAAAAGTTATACTTCAAAAATTTAGCCATACTCATCACAGTAGTTTCAACACTAAGACTCAGCCATAGCAAGCATTCAAAGCAAACTACCCCTTTATCATTGATTAAGCACGAACTGGTGGATCATGATATGCAATAACTGAAACTCATTTGGTTGAGGGACAAGTTTTAAGAGATAAAAGTGATCTCTTCTTCCTCTGGTTTAAGCACAAGTATCAGGATCTCTCATGAAATGGATTGAATTTCAAGAGAATGCTAAAGGTAAAGCCAACTGGTGCATACAGGAGTAGAGTATCATCTACCCATGAACAATCAATGATTTCCCTAACTCTAAAATCTCAGAAATTGATCCTAGTTCTACCCTTTGTGTTTAAAGGTTTTCTTTCTCTTTTATGACTCAAGGATCGACTCTTTTCTGTTTTTCTTCTAAGGAGAGGATGTTTTTACACTTTTCTTTTATTTCTAGCGGATTTGGGAAATTTTCTATTTTTTCTAAGCTTTGACTCGACCATATTGTTCGAGTGGCTTCTAAACGGTTTGTTTCTTCTTCTTCTTTTTTTTTTCTTTTCATTATGCCGAGCCGACTCTTATCTTTTTCTTCCAAATCCTTTACTAGACTTATACTTTTTGACTATCCTCTCCAAAGGCATATACATTTTTTAGCAAACTCTTTTCTTTTCTTCCCTTTTTCAGACTCAAACCCCAACCTATTCAAACTCTTAGCCTAATTTGATTCAAAAAATGTGAACCAGAGACTACATGAGAGGCTACTCCTGTTGGCAAAACCTAACACTTTCTCTCTAATTCAATCCGAAAAATAGGCCTCACTTCTCTCACAATTGATGTATTGGTCTGAAATGAAGGTTTGGGTTTAGTTATTTTTGTGGAACTGTCTCAATAATGGAGACAGCTACTTGGATTAGCAAGTGTGGTAGAAGGTGAAAGAAAATCCAAGTATTTTGAGGTACCCATGAGTTCAAGTTTTAGAGCATATCATGATAATTAAATTTTCAAATTGAGGTTCAAGTTGATAGGGATAGTATGACAAATCACAGCAAGCTTTAACCAAGTGAAACTGTTAAACTTAATTCCAAGCAAGGTGCAATCTTATGTTTCAAACTAAGGTGATTGCATTAGACAACTTATAACTATGGCATTGCAATCATATGTTTGGTTATTAAGCTTTAATCACTTTAACTGATCATCATCCCCTATGCATATGTACAATCCTAAATGATATACTAAGACTCAATCCTAAAATGCAACTACATGACACTTTGTTTTTGAGAAATCATTTTCTGAAAATTTTCAAATTTTTATGGTTTTTTCAATGCACATATATGATGCAAATTTTGAATAAGAAAAGAAGTAAACATGTCAAATGCATTTCTCAAACCCTCCCCTAAACTTAAATTACACAGTCCCTTGTGTAAAAGAAATTCAAGAGAAGACTTGAGAGATTAAAACAAAAGCAAACAAAAAATGCAATGGTAAATACAATGATAGTGATGTAGGGTGGTACCTTATTCGTGTGAAGGCTTTTGCACTCTGTATCCTTAAAATAGAAGGTTGTAGGTGGTTGTGTGCTATCCATGAAGGACCTAAGGACCTCATCATCAGAGTGTGGAGCTTCAGCATTGGGGTCATAGAGATCTTGTGTTGGTGGAACAAAGGTGATGCTTCTCTCACCATGTGCTGCATAGATCTTGGCCAAGCCTGCATAAGGCAACAAAATCTTGGCCTTTCCAGTTTGGGGATGAATGAAGTTAAAGATGTACTTCTCCTCAGCCATGTGCGCATCTATTGTCTGGGAGGCTCGAAGGTAGTCCATATCCATCCATAGTGGTGATGTAGGATCAGATGTGATCTCAACTCCAGCCGCTTCTAAGAATGGAGTCACAATGCCTCCCACTGCTAACTCGGCTTTGTTCACCATCCTGTCGTTCCTGATGGCATTTGCCCTGTAACCCATAAGCTGTCTCACCAATACTATAGAGTTTCATGTGTCAGCAATGTCACCACGCATCTCAACTCCATTAGCCCTGTTCCTATGAGACGAATAGATCAAGCATTCATGAAGAGACTTGTCAAGCAGCCTCAGCTCTCCCTCATTCATTGTGCCTATAGGTCTTCTTGCAAACATGGTGTTAGCAAGGGTCTTGTGGAGATACCTGATGAATGGATCCTGATTTCACTGTTCTTGGCTCTGGAGGATGCATACTTATCCTTTCCTCCAAGCTCCAACCACAGCTCATTAAGTTCCTTCTTGTCATAGTCCTGAGCTTGACCTGACCCTCTTCTAAAACCAAACTCACTGTCTACCACGCTGAGAGGGAGATTATACTCCATTCCTCAAATCTTGAAGCTCACATACCCAAGCTCTTCATCAGATGCCATCCCAGCTCTTATCTCATAGTGATGAAGATTCACATTTGCCAAGAAGTGGCAAGTTTCTTCCTGGAAACCATCACGGGGTTTCTGAATGAGCTCTATGATGTCTGCTGGTTGATAGAGCTTCTCCACCTCTCTGTAAATCCCTAAGGCTTGCATGGTTGGGCGGTGTGGGAATCTTGTTCTGAAGAACTTCATCCTCTTTAGTATTGAAATGATCTTAGCTTCTTCTGGGTTATCACTCTCATTCCCTTCTAAATCGTCAGAGCTATCCTCTTCCTCAGTATCCTTCCTCACTGATTCCTCTTCTTGAACTCTCTTGCCTCTAGCAATGTCTCTTCTGGACCTTGAGAAGTCACTCTCAATTTGTGAAGCCCGAGCTGAGGTCATGCTTCGTTTTGTTATAAACTAAAGTTTATGCCACTGCTCATGCTATCTCAGTGAGTAAAGTTTATGCTAAACCTGAAGGTGGTGAGTAAGAAGTTAACTCTCTCACGGAGATGGTCTAAATGGCAAGATAAGACCATCAGGAAGCTAAAGGGAACAGTGAGGAAACTCACATCAGCAGTGAAAGATTTGACAACCAGTGTCATGGAGATTCAAAGCAATCAACGAGTTCCACCACCCACCATTCCACCTCAGGACCTGAGAAGGCTATCAAGGACCAACTCCCTCACCAAACATCCAAGACAGGCAAGCTCAAGCCAACCAAGGCGGAGATCTTCAGTAGATGATACACGTGGTAGGAGAAGGGCTTATATCCAAAACCCAACTTTAGATGAAGACGAGCCACCACACAACCACACCACTCGACCACATCAGTCGAGTGGATCACTCGAGTCGATCCAGAGGAGAGCCAACATCCAGTCTCCAGACGCTGAAGAAGAAGAAGAAGAACCTGAGGCAAACCATATCATTCGACGAAGTCGCTCGATACATCTCGCTCGACCAGGGCTTTCGAGTCAGGCAGCCGAGCCATCTTACACCAGAGATATCATGGATGATTACATTGACTCCTACTTCACCTGATACAACTGAGGTACCACTCCACTTCACCCATTATATATACCATTGCATTTTTGTTCTGACTTTGTTGTTAATCTTTCAAGTCTTCTCTTGGACTTCTATTACACAAGGGACTATGTAATTTAAGTTTGGGAGAGGGTTTAAGAGAGGCATTTGACATGTTTACCTAAAAAACCATAAAAATTTGAAAAATTTCTCAAAATCATTTCATACAAACAGAGTGTTTATGTAGTACCATTTGCATTTTAAGATTGAGTCTAGTAGCATCTTGTTTAGGACTGTGCATTTACATAGGAAACAATGAGGATTGAACCTAACAAGCTTAATAACCAAACATATGGCTTCAGTACCATTGTTTCTAGTTCTCTAATGCTTGCACCTAAGTTTGAAACATAAGGCCGAACCATATTTGGAATCAGATTTAGCATTCTTACTTAGTTAAAACTTGTTGTGATTTGTAATGCTATCCCTAATAATTTGAACCTAATCTGATTAAAAATTATCATGTTATAAATTATAGTATGAACTCATAGGTACCTTATACATATTTGGGTCTCCTTATCTCTTTTACCACTCTTGTTGATCCAAATAGCTGCTCCCATCTATGGAGCAGTTCCCCAAAGCACCAAACCTTACTTCTTTCAGACCCTGATAAATTCTTAGTGGAAGGCCAAATTTTTGATTGAACTTAAGAGAAATTGTTAGGTTTAGGCCGACAAGCATAGGTTCCCATATAGACTCTGGTCCATACTTTTTGGACCAGACTAGGCTAGGGAATTTGAAATAGGCATTGGGTCGAGTCTGGGAAATAAAACAAAGAGTGAGAAAAGAGATAAAAAGATAGAAGAGTGCTAAAAACGTTTCTTTGGAGAGGACAGTAGAAATATGTGTCTAGTAAAGAATTTGGGAAGTTTATATATGATATGAGAATGGTCTATGAAAAGAAAAAGAAAAAAAAATTAGTGTATAAAATAAGAGCATAGCAGCAAAGAGAAATCCTCATTTCCGCTAGAAGTAAAAAAATGATGAATAAAAATCCTCTCCTTAGAAGAAAATCAGAAAAATATTGATCCCAGAATGGTAAAAGAGTGAATGCCTATGGTGAAAAGAAAAGGGTTTAGAGCTAAGATCAATTCTGTGTATAGAGTTGGGAAAAGTCAGTAGTGTGTGAGCTTGGGTAGATGGGAATCTATTCTTGTATGCATCGGTTGGCTTTTACCTTTAGCATTCTCCTAAAGTTCAATCAATTCTCTGAGAGATCCTTGTTACTAAATGCATAAACCAGAGGAAGAAGATATCATTTTTATCTCTTAAGCCCAGTCCTTAAACCAAATGAGTTCTTACTTAATGCATAGCATGATCCACTGTTCTTGCTTAATTAATGTTAAAGGGATAGTTTACTTTGAATACTTGTTGAGGCTGAGTCTGTTTGATAAGATCTGTTGAGATGAGCATGGCTAAGTTTTTAAGTAAAATTTCTTTGTATTGCATTTTAGACCTGTTAACTATGATATTGAGGTTAGAGGTTTGTTTAGTCTGCAAAGGTTCTGAATTCTCATTTTCTCACTACTCCTTTCATCTTATTCATGCATATTTGCTTGAGGGCAAGCAAAGGATAAGTTTGGGGGAGTTTATAACACTATATTTATCACGCTTTTACCATCCATTTATCATGCCTTAGTATAAGATTTTAGCCATAGTTCATACAAGTTTATGCATTTATAGGTTGTCTAGTGTTTTTGCATAAGCATCACATGCATCTTGCATATTTGTGGTTTTCTTAGGTACCTATGCAGTTATGGAGCATAAGGAGCATGATGAGCTTTGGAGTGAAGAGTGAGGACTCGAGTGGATCACGATGAAGACTTATGGACTCGAGTAGATCACAGTGAATACTTATGGACTCGAGTGGATGAGTAGTGAAGACGTGTAGTGAACACTTATGGAATCGAGTGGATGAGCAGTGAAGACGTGTAGTGAAGGCAGAGGACTCGAGTAAGGATGTGCTGTGAAGACAGAGGACTTAACACGCCACTCGAGTGACCACTCGATAGGCCACTCGACCAGACCACTCGATCGACTGCTGGGTCGAGTGGCACGCTCCGTCTACTTAATTTCCCTTAAAACCCGGTGAATCCTAATTTACCCTTTTTTCATTAGTATAAAGGGACACCGCTTTCATTAAGCTTAACTGAGTGATTTTTAGATTGTGATTTTGTTTCTCTCTCTAGTTCATCTTTTTGTTCTTCATTACTTGCAGTTTTTTGGATTTTTGTAAAACTTGATAACTTTTGATAGAATCGTCTTTTGCACTTAATTTCTTCTACACTCTTTCTCATCGGATCATCATCTATCACATATGTCAATTTTGGACATTTCTGGGTTTGTGACCCATATGATGATTTCGATGTGTGAGTAGTAATTTTTAGGGTTTTTGGGGATAAAGTAGGTTAGTTTCACTCTTTATTGCTATGGGTTTTGTTGATTGATCATCGATTCGGTTTTATTCCCTCTTAGGTTAGTGATTTTAATGCTTGCTCTTTTCTGGCCAGTTAGGGCATGATCTTAGATGATTTCATGAGCATCAAAAGTGCCTTGAGTCATTAGATCTACTATTTCCAGGAACTAGGATACAATAGCATAATAGGGCTGATGCATCAGA
>CM051382.1:4652648-4727648 GCA_028015245.1 Cardamine occulta
TGTTGATTTACATCACGACTCAGTTTACTTATTTGTTATGAATCTTCTTTGACTTGAATAGACCGATCCTTCAAGCCTGATCCTGTGCCACTCGACCTCATGCTCGAGTAGGTCGGTTGAGGCTCTCCACCACGACAGTGGGTTGGGCTGAAAATGAGGTCTGTTGTCTAGGGATGTCCCTAAGTTGAAGTTTTATCGACACCTAGAGTAGTATAGAGTGTGTATGAGCCTATGATTCCATCCCTGAAATCCTTATAGTTTTCCCATAGTTTAGATCGTTGTTTAAATCGTTGATTTAGTGTTCCTCACTTTCACCTTTTTCACTCGACCTCACCACTCGAGTGGGTTAGTGATATGATTATGGCCAGCAAGGAAGAGGAACCTATGCAACATGGAGACGCCAAAGAGGAGCAAAGGCAGCAGCTTGAACCGGAGCTACAAGGAGCTGAAGATTTATGCATTTCTCCGGGTCCTATCACTCGGTCTAAACAAAAGAAGCTCAAGACCACTTTGCAACATCTCCTCAACACCATCTCGGGCAGTTTGGTGTGTGCTAATCCAGCCACATTGGTTGTGATACAAGCCACCTAAACATTTGTCAAGAGAGGTGATATGACTTATACTCTTTTTCCCTTCATTTGGTTTTGTCCCAATGGGTTTTCCAAATAAGGTTTTTAATGAGGTAAGCCATATCACTCACTCATCAGCCTCTTGATAAAGCTTAAGCCCATTTCTATCTACTATCTAAGTGAAGCACAGCCCAAGTCCAACAAGAGTTCAGCCGAAATCTTGAAGAACTTGAAGAGTTATTTTCTTGTCAAACTTTGGTTTTAATGCTTTGTATTTTTCGAGATTTTCCTTTACTCTTTGGCTGATTTAAACTCTTGTAATGCTTCATTTTTGAGTTATCAAACATCTTTTCAACTTCTAAAACTCTCTGAAATTTGTTTGTTCATTCTTGCTTAAAGTGTTCGGATCTTCATCCTTCACACCAAGTAAGTCGAAAGTCTTAGGATCTTTCACACTCCTAGGAAGTTTCATCTCGATCCACCCCTTGTTCACCTCGTCTAGAGTCTTCACCCACGTCCAGAGCAAGCCTGAAAGTCCAGAGGATCTCCATCTCCTTTGGAAGTTTCGCATCAACCCCCCAAACTCATCGGATCCCTTCCTAGTTCTTCACCTTTCATCTCTTCCGCATCACTCACCTTGTCACCAATCCTCACAACCTCTTGGAGAAGCATTCAGGGACTTGATCCTCACCTAGGATCATATCAAGTGGTATCAGAGCTGACTCCACGCCAGGTTGTATCTCTTCCGATCTGATATACCTTTTCATATTCCGATCTGTATTATCTGTTGACTGTTGGAATTTTCATAAATTCGTCTTGTCTGATAAAATCGTGAGATCTGTTGAATCTGCTTCAAAAAAGAGTCTAGTATTTGTTAAAATTGATTCTAGAATTTTTGAGCATGTTTTGATAATTTTCCGAACCTGATTTAGTCGAACAGTCACATTTAGAGGTTATCAGAATCTGAACAGTTATTTTCGTGTAACTTGCTAGAATTGTTTAAAATCATTGGTTAATCCTAAAATCGTGAAAATTGTTGCATTGAAACCATGATTAAGTCTAGTATTTGTTAAAATTGTTTCTGGAATTTTTGAATGTAATTTGACATTTTATTCTGATTGATCAAGTCAAACTGTCGATTAGGGTTACTTGTCAAATAAGTTTTGTTGTTCTTGTGGTGTTTGAACATTTCACTAGTTTATTTGTTGGATTCTGAACAGGTACCATGGCGGGGACTAGCCATGATGAGCAAGAGTCTTCTAACTCCAACAAACAACTTATGGAGTCCTTCAAAGCAATGATGGTTGAGAGTATGGCCAATATGAAAGCAGATTTAGAGAGGTCCATCAACAACCGATTCCGAGAACATCAACAACCTGTTATGGAAGAACAACTTAGGAGGCACCCACGACCTTCTGATGCTGAGCATTACTACAGTCAGACTTCTAGATCAAATCGTCCTCGAAGAAGACAGCCAAGAGAAGATCAAACCGATAGAAATCACCAAACCGCTACTCGAGATCCACTAGCCGGTGTGAAGATAGAAATTCCGTCTTTTCATGGAACCAGTAAACCTGAAGAATATCTTGAGTGGGAAAAAAAGGTAGAGATTATCTTTGATTGCCGGGAGTTTACTCAAGAGGTTAAGGTCAGACTCCCCTAACCGCATTCAAGGATTACGCTCTAAGTTGGTGGGATCAGTTGGTAACGACTAGAAGAAGAGCTGGAGATATACCGGTTGAAACTTGGACTCAATTAAAGATCATTATGAGGAAAAGGTTTGTACCAAGTCACTACCACAGGGAGCTTCACCTTAAGCTTCGCAACTTGTCTCAAGGCAGTAGGTCCGTTGAAGACTATTTCAAGGAAATGGAAACCTTGTTACTCCGAGCTGATATTCAAGAAGACAATGAAGCTACTATGGCCAGATTCATGGGAGGTCTTGACAAAGACATCATTGAGAGGCTGGAGGTACACCATTATGTCGAGCTAGAAGAGCTTCTCCACAAAGCTATCATGTTTGAAAAACAACTCAAGAGGAAGAGCTCTAGGCCCGGATACAACTCTACCAAGTTCAGCAAAGACTACAAGCCTAAGGATTACAAACCGCTTGCCAAGCCTAAGATAGACGAGCCCCCGCTCAAAGGAATTGATCAAGGATCAAGCACCAAGGCTAGAGAAATTCAGTGTTTTAAGTGCAAAGGTTTCGGCCACTACTCCCGTTCATGCTCCAATCAGAGAACCATAGTTATTAGGAACAACGGCGAGATAGATTTAGAGGAAGATCACTCGGAAACTGAACCTTTAGATGAACCACTTAGATTGCCGGAGTTCGGACAACTCTTGGTCACTAGAAGAACCCTTAGCCTACACATTCAGGCCGAGAAAAATGAGCAAAGAGAAAACCTCTTCCACACTCGTTGCCTAGTTCAAAAGAAAGTCTGCAGCCTAGTGATTGATGGAGGTAGCTGTACCAACGTCGCGAGCCAGTCCATGGTTGATAAGCTCGGACTTACGATCACTAAGAGAGCTAAGCCGTATAAGCTGCAATGGCTTAATGATGAGGGAGAATTGGAAGTTAAAAACCAGGTCATAGTTCCTTTGTCTATAGGGAAATATGAAGATGAGGTCCTATGTGATATTTTACCAATGGATGCTGGACATATCTTGCTTGGAAGACCTTGGCAATCTGATCGAAGAGTCATGCACGATGGATTTACTAATAGATATTCGTTCGAGTTTAAGGGCAGAAAGAACATCCTTGTACCTTTAACTCCTCAAGAAGTTCATCTAGATCAAATGGCCTTGAAGAAAAGTAAGCCCACTTCCGAAGCCAAGCTCAAAGAACCGGCCAACCTTATGATCACACCTCGACAAGGGAGTTACCCCTCTTCCCTCCTCTTTGTGTTTAAAGAATGTTTTAATATTAACCAAACGGTGCAGGAAATTCCTAGCAAAATTCAATATCTTTTACAGGAATTCAAAGATGTTTTTCCCGAAGAACCTCCCCAAGGTTTGCCGCCAATCCGTGGCATCGAACATCAAATCGATTTCCTACCCGGAGCGTCTCTTCCCAATAAACCAGCCTACCGAACCAACCCTACAGAAACTAAGGAGCTTCAACGACAAGTCACCGAGCTCATGGAGAAAGGACATATCCGCGAAAGCATGAGTCCATGTGCCGTACCCGTTTTGCTTGTTCCGAAGAAAGATGGTAGCTGGAGGATGTGTGTCGATTGCCGTGCTATCAACAATATCACTGTAAAGTATCGACATCCCATACCTAGATTAGATGATATGCTTGATGAATTGCATGGTTCTTGCATTTTTTCTAAGGTAGATCTTAAGAGCGGATACCATCAGATTAGGATGCAAGAAGGGGATGAATGGAAAACTGCATTTAAAACTAAGCATGGTTTGTACAAATGGTTAGTCATGCCTTTTGGGTTAACAAACGCACCTAGTACGTTCATGAGGCTAATGAACCACGTTCTTAGATCATTCATAGGTCGTTTTGTGGTAGTTTACTTCGATGACATTTTAATCTATAGCCGCAACTTAGATGAACATGTGGAGCATCTTAGAAAGGTTTTAGAAGTGCTTAGGAAGGAAACCTTGTACGCTAATCTTAGCAAATGTACTTTTGGAACGGATAACCTTGTCTTTTTAGGCTTTGTTGTGAGTACAGGTGGTATCAAGGTCGATGAAGAGAAGATACGAGCTATCAAAGATTGGCCGAGTCCAAAGACCGTTAGTGAAGTAAGAAGCTTCCATGGGTTAGCCGGTTTTTACAGAAGATTCGTTAAAGACTTCAGCACTCTAGCCGCCCCACTCACGGAGGTTATCAAGAAGACTGTTGGATTCAAATGGGAGCTAGCTCAAGAAAATGCATTTCAAACTTTGAAAGAGAAGCTAACACATGCCCCGGTTTTATCTCTTCCTAACTTCGATAAAAATTTTGAAATTGAATGTGATGCCTCAGGAATTGGTATTGGTGCTGTTCTTATGCAGGAGATGAAGCCCATAGCTTACTTTAGTGAAAAGCTTGGAGGCGCCACACTCAATTACCCAACTTACGACAAGGAGCTCTATGCGCTTGTTAGGGCTTTGCAAACTTGGCAACATTATCTTTGGCCCAAGGAGTTTGTTATCCACACAGATCATGAGTCTCTCAAGCATCTCAAGGGACAACAAAAGCTGAATAAAAGACACGCCAAGTGGGCTGAATTCATCGAGACATTTCCGTCGTCATTAAGTACAAGAAAGGTAAGGAGAATGTAGTAGCCGATGCTCTTTCTCGGAGGCGTTCTCTTGAATTCTCTTGAGGTTAAGTTACTAGGGTTTGAACAAATCAAAGAACTATATGCTAGTGATGATGACTTCAAAGAAACCTATGCTGCATGTGAAAAATTTGGCGTTGGAAAATATTTTCGGAGTGATGGATTCTTATTTTACGAAAATCGCCTATGTGTGCCTAACTCCTCCTTGCGAGATTTGTTTGTTCAAGAAGCTCATGCAGGTGGACTTATGGGACATTTTGGCGTGGCAAAGACTTCAAGTGTGCTACGTGAGCACTTCTTTTGGCCGCACATGCAAAGTGATGTCGAAAAAAGCTTGTCAAAGATGTATAACGTGTAAGCAAGCTAAGTCGACAATTCAGAATCACGGTTTGTATACCCCCTTCCTATTCCCTTGCATCCTTGGCACGACTTATCCATGGATTTTGTAGTAGAATTGCCTAGGACTAAGACTGGAAAGGATTCGGTATTTGTGGTAGTTGATAGGTTCTCTAAAATGGCTCACTTCATACCTTGCCATAAAACCCGCGATGCCGTTAATATAGCTGGGTTGTTCTTTAGAGAAGTCGTTAGGTTGCATGGAATGCCTAGAACTATTGTTTCGGATAGGGATACCAAATTTCTTAGTTATTTTTGGAAAACCCTTTGGTCTAAGTTAGGAACCAAGCTTTGTTTCTCCACCACCTGTCACCCACAATCCGATGGCCAAACCGAAGTAGTCAATAGAACCTTATCCACTCTGTTGCGTGCTATAATTAAAAAGAACCTTAGGACTTGGGAAGAATGTCTGCCTCATGTTGAATTTGCTTATAATCATGCTAGACATTCCGCATCTAAGTATTCACCTTTTGAAATTGTTTATGGGTTCAATCCCATCTCACCTTTGGATCTAATGCCTTTACCCGTGAATGAAAGGATAAGTCTTGATGGTAAGAAAAAGGCTGAGCTTGTGAAACAGATCCATGAGAAGGCTCGAACAACATAGAGCACAAGACCAAGTTATGCGCTAAGCATGCAAACAAGGGCCGAAAGTTTATGGAGTTTAAAGAAGGGGACTTGGTGTTGGTTCATTTGAGAAAAGAACGGTTCCCTAACGAGAGAAAATCCAAGCTTATGCCCAGGATTGATGGTCCATTCGAAATCATCAAGAAGATCAACGACAACGCCTACCAGCTTGATCTCCAAGGTAAGTACAACGTGAGTTCGAGTTTTAATATTACTGATTTGGTTCCTTATTTTGCAGATGAAACAGATTTGAGGTCAAATCCTTTTCAAGAGGGAGAGGATGATATGATTATGGCCAGCAAGGAAGAGGAACCTATGCAACATGGAGACGCCTAAAGAGGAGCAAAGGCAGCAGCTTGAACCGGAGCTACAAGGAGCTGAAGATTTATGCATTTCTCCGGGTCCTATCACTCGGTCTAAACAAAAGAAGCTCAAGACCACTTTGCAACATCTCCTCAACACCATCTCGGGCAGTTTGGTGTGTGCTAATCCAGCCACATTGGTTGTGATACAAGCCACCTAAACATTTGTCAAGAGAGGTGATATGACTTATACTCTTTTTCCCTTCATTTGGTTTTGTCCCAATGGGTTTTCCAAATAAGGTTTTTTAATGAGGTAAGCCATATCACTCACTCATCAGCCTCTTGATAAAGCTTAAGCCCATTTCTATCTACTATCTAAGTGAAGCACAGCCCAAGTCCAACAAGAGTTCAGCCGAAATCTTGAAGAACTTGAAGAGTTATTTTCTTGTCAAACTTTGGTTTTAATGCTTTGTATTTTTCGAGATTTTCCTTTACTCTTTGGCTGATTTAAACTCTTGTAATGCTTCATTTGTGAGTTATCAAACATCTTTTCAACTTCTAAAACTCTCTGAAATTTGTTTGTTCATTCTTGCTTAAAGTGTTCGGATCTTCATCCTTCACACCAAGTATGTCGAAAGTCTTAGGATCTTTCACACTCCTAGGAAGTTTCATCTCGATCCACCCCTTGTTCACCTCGTCTAGGGTCTTCACCCACGTCCAGAGCAAGCCTGAAAGTCCAGAGGATCTCCATCTCCTTTGGAAGTTTCGCATCAACCCCCCAAACTCATCGGATCCCTTCTTAGTTCTTCACCTTTCATCTCTTCCGCATCACTCACCTTGTCACCAATCCTCACAACCTCTTGGAGAAGCATTCAGGGACTTGATCCTCACCTAGGATCATATCAGTTAGTCGAGTCGCTTAAGTTCCTTGTATTTTCTTTCTTTCTTGATGACCTACTAAAGTGTGACAGCCTTTAGTAGGTTTGGTCTTTTGATTTTATTTTTACTGCATTCACTTAGGTTGATAGAATTCACAAATCAACCTCCATACTTGGCTTGAATTAATTGTCAATGATCACATCCTTTTTGCATAACTCTATTCACCCATTGGTTCGACATTTTCTATACTTACAATTGATTGAAAAACTTGTGCTTTATTATTGCTAGGTCTGTTCTGCTTTCTTAGTACCGATAAAATTCTAGTTTCAGCCTCTATAAGAGAGGTTGGGGTTGTTTTTTGTAGTTTATGTAACCCCTGTTGAAGCCAGCTTGATTCTGAATGTACAAGATCTCTTCAACTTGATCTTCCCCAACTTCTTGAGCTTGAGTAGCAGATGATTCACCAACGAAGTGGACAGACATTTGCTGAGCTAGAATGAGCTTATCTAGCTTCTCATTGAGAGACTGAATCTCTTTCTTGGTTTTATCATTAGAAGTGGAGGGTCCTCTTATAGACCTGTCGTAGTCTTCATTGTAGTTCCCATCAAATGTAGCTAAATTCTCTACTAACTCCCAACCAGAACCCACCTCTCTATTCAGAAAATTACTATTACTGGCAGTATCCAGCAGCATTCGGATCTTAGGACTAGCGCCTCTATACAGTGTGCTTAGCAGAGATTCCTTGGTGAAGTTGTGGTGCGGGCACTAGGTAGTGTATAGTTTGAATCTCTCCCAGGCTTCAGAGAAGCTCTCATTATTCCTCTGAGTGAAACTTGAAATATCACTCTTGAACCTAGTTGTCCTTGCGTTGGAGAAAAACTTGAGCAGGAAGGCCTTTTTAGAGTCATCCCATGTTGTTATTGAGCAGTGTGGCAAAACTCTTTCCCACTGGCTGGCCTTGTCGCCTAGAGAGAAGGGAAAGAGGTGAAGCTTGAAGCCATCTTCTGAGATCCTATTGATCTTTGTCAGCTCACATAATTTGTCAAATTGATCCAGATGCTCAAGCGGATTCTCCATAGAACGGCCATGGAATTTGTGACTCTGCACCATAGAAATGAGACCACTTTTGATCTCAAAATTGTTGTTGGTGACAGGAGGAGCCACTATTCCTTGCCTCTGAGAGTGTGTGCTTGGTGCATCACTTGCTCAAATGACTCTTGGCTGAGGGGCTGCCATAGCTACTGGTGTCTCTTGGACTGGTTGAACAGGTGGTGTGACTCCAGCACAGATAAAGCAAAAATTATCTGAAAGACATTCATTGGCACTCACTCATCCACCAGATACCCGTGCTCCGGCCAAGTCAAGCTAATGACTTTCAAAACCAGCGCTTAGTGAAACTAGTATTTTGTGTATGCAAATAATTAAATGCAAGCTAACAACCTAAGCAATGCATTAAAACACAGGTTTTTTAATCAATTGTAGTATAGAGGGTGAATATCGAACCAAGCAAAGAGGATAATGCACAGCAACTAGTATATTATGAAAGCAAACAGTTCAAGTAATTATAAAAGGGGTTAGTTTGGTAACACTAACAACCTAAACGAAACCCTAATATGCACTAGAGATGCCAAAGTCTGTCACACAATGGCAAATCACGAAACTAAACAAGCAGAAACAAGAAATCTAGGACGACTCGACCACACTAATCGAGTGGTGAGGTCGAGTGAAAATATTAAAGTTGGGAAACACTAATTCAAATGATTACTAAGATGATTTAAACTATTGGAAGACTAGAGGGACCTTAGGGACGGATTCACTGGCTCGTAAACATTATATATCACTCTGGGTATCAATAAAACTCATCACAGGGACATCCATTGACAACAGACTTCACATACAATTCAATCCATTGTCGTGGTAGAGAGTCTCAAGATCTAATCCACTGTCGTGGTAGAGGATCAGGCATGAATAATCAATCTGTTAAAGCCAATGAAGATTCATAACAAATAAGAAGTCTGAGACATGATGTAAATCAGCATCTGGTACTCAGTTCTTATGCTATTGTATCTAAATCCCTGGAAATAGTAGATCTGGTGATTTCATCACACTTTTGCTGTGAGAAACCACCTAAGATCATGTTCTTCTTGATCAGGAAAGGACAAGCATTAAAATCACTAACACAAATCTGAGTTTTAAGGGAAAAAAAATTCCACTCGACCGACTGGTCGAGTGGCTTGGTCGAGTCATCTTGTCCAAGTGCTATAGTGGTCGAGTCACCTTGCCCTTCTGCATTTCCACTCGAGTCCAGGAAGCCTCACTTTGATCCCAGCCTTCTATCCCAAGCTCATCCATGATCCAAAAGCTCCATAAGCACCTGATAAAACCCCAACTATGCAAGATGTACCCTATATGAAAGATAAATACCCTATATGAAAGATAAATGCATGAAATGGTATGAACAATGACATAGACTTGGACTAAGACATGATAAAAAGATGCTAAAACAATGCAAATTATAGTGTTATCACTTAGTGGGAGGCAACCCACTCATAAGTTTTTCTTTTCCCTTTGAGTCATTTTTCTTCTTGCTTTTGAGTCAGTTTGTTTTTTATTTTCCTTTGGAACTTATTTGGATTTGATCTGTTATGCTATTATGTTGCCATTTAACTTGTGTTTGAGTGCTTCATCAGGAAACCTTATGAGAAAACGCATTGAATGGCAAGGATAGATGACTGTGGAACTTCACTATCCTGTAACGGACTACATGTCGACCGACCCGCCTGGTGTGTGTCGATCAACATGCACACACAAAAATGTCACGATTTTCTAACATAAAAATTCACTCATGTTTCATTTTTCTTTATTTTTCACCTTCCTTAAGCGTAATTACACTGGGGACAGTGTAGTTTAAGTATGGGGGATGTAGTTACTAACTATATTTATTCTTTTGAGAGTTAGTCCTAATTTTTCAAAATTTTGGTTTTATTGAGTCAAAACTTGTTAGAAACTATGAGCTATCTCTTGGTCTATTGTGTTTGCTATGTTATCTAAGTGACCATTGTTGCATAACTAATTCAGATTTGACTAATGGAAAAGCCCTATGTTTGACCAGTTGACTTGAGACTTTTATACTTCCAACTGAAATCCTCGCTCTATGGCCCGAGCTATTAACCTCATCTTCGATTTCAATGTTCTATGGGCTTGACTTTTCATTCATACTAGACATGATACAACTTTTGTGGTATATAAATGGTACTCCTCTCCCTTGATTAAATTAATTAATATTTAAAATATGAAATGATTACCTTCTGTGTAAAGGGGTAGGAAAATTTCCCGTGACCTCATTATTTTACATGGATATAAGAGATGATCACGCAAAGGCCGCAGCGAGGTTAGGATTTTCCCGTGATACCATTATTCGATTACCCCTTTGAATTATAAAAACATAAAATAAGAAAAGAAAGTTCAATAAAAAAGAGAATAAAGAAAATAATAAGTATGGGGGAGAGAAAGAGTACCAAGTGTTGTATAGTTTTCTTGTTATGGTATAATATGACAATAAATTTTAGAAGGTTTTGTGCATTGAAATTAAAGATAGGATGCAGCGATGAAGGACTTATAGGAGATTATGTTGTTAAGTTGTGGTGGGAATTAAGAAGACTGCGAATGACTACGGTGAAGTACATGGTGGTTAGTTTCTGATTGGTTTCGTAGCATGTGAATTACATGGTGACTGGTAAGTATGATGTTTTAAAGAGAAGGTGAGTTTTGCGTTTTTAAACTTCTTCCTTGTATTCAGTTTTCTGTTTGCTTGAGGGCAAGCAAAAGCTAAGTCTGGAGGAGTTGATATATCATGGTTTTTATGGGTTTTCAACTATGATATAAGTATTGGTTTTAGAGTCTTTTGGTATTTCTATAGCCTTTTCGAGTCTTTAACAGGTTTACACACATTTGGGATCATTTGGACATTATGGAGCAATTATGGAGCATTGTAGCTTAAAAGTTGGAAATAGTACTGTTCATCAGTTTTGTTCATCCGTACTGTTCACATGCAATGTTCATCGACACTGTTCATGTCAACCGACACACAAGAACAGTGTCGGTCGACATGGTCACTATTCACGCTGAATATTTTCTGATAATTTGCAGTTTTTTTCTAGAAGTTTCATGTGTTTACAAAAAGAGCTCAATTCGTGTTTAGACTTATATATTGTATTTTTAGGTCATTGTTTAGACATGTGCTTTATTTTCTACAGCCATCTTCTCAGTGATTTTGCAGAAGATTTTTAAAGTCTTACTTCTCCTTTTGATTTATGTTATGCAATTTATTCAGACCATGATTTGTGTTTCATTGATTATGTCTGAGTAATCTCCTTGTTAGATCTATGGTTTTCAAGGGTTTATGATAAATTGTTGAATTGGGCATAAACATATTAGGATTATCATAATTGTTGTTCATCTATATTTGAATCTATACTAGTTCTAAGCTAGCCGCCAGAATCTAGCATCTTAGGATAATTAATAGACACGAGAGTGTTATTGATATCTTGAACTAATCTTAGATGAGCAAAATAGGTTACTCGCAAAGAGATTTGGTTTAGGGATTTTGTGAACATATCATACTTGACATTAATGCATGCTTCATTCATTAGGATTCGCAAAGAGATTTTGATTTCTATGATTTAAGTATAGTTATCATCGCAGTGAGAGTTTTATGATCATATCATTGTGTCATGAGTTTAAGAACCGGTCATACATGGATCCTATATCAAACCGCCTAGTTTGCAATTCAAAGTATTCCCTAATTGAATTCCCTAGGTCTAGCTTATTCTCATATTGAATTTACATCTATCTCTAATAATACTTTTTAAAATTTTTTTTTTAAATAAAAAAAAAATTAATTTTATTTTTTTTTTTTTAATGGGGAAAAAAAAAAATTTTTAAAAAAAAGAGGTATTTTAATAACGAATCTGTAAGCGTTAATTAGAAGACTTGGAAGAGATTTCATATACAGTTAAACATCTATAGATTAATACTCGATAAATTAATACCTCGGTAAATTAATAATTTTCTTCGGTCTTAAATTGATATTTTGGTCCAAATGTTACCTCAATAAACTAATAACTTTGAGAAATTAATAAAATATTAGAAAATATATTGGTCCCAATATTATTAATTTATAGAGGTTTAGCTGTAATTTAATATTGTAATATCATCTTCAAAAGCCCGACTAGATTCTGAAGCCGACGACTAGCTCAAGTTTCATTTAGGGTTTTTATGTATCTTATATTGTGTGCAAAATGTATACATCTATAGAGCTAAAAGGTCAACTCAGTCCTTTACAAACAAGTCAGGATAACTAAGTCTTCCACTATGAGGGTTTATTGTTATGCATCTTGAAAGATGTTACTAGGATTATGGTTTGTGATAACAAGGATTTTGCAATCCTAATAGAGGTTTATCAAATACGATGTGTATAATAGGTATCGATCCTCAAGGAAACTAGATTAGCAACACTTGGATTGTAGATTTCGTTTTCAATCTAAGCTAAACTATGGTGGCGTTTTTAGAAACCAAATTCAAACTCAAATAAAGCGGGAAATACAAAAAACGGATTTGAAATCAATAAGATAAAAGCAATGAGCTTAGGAAATGGCATAACATTAAGATGAAATGATGAATGTATGACGATGCAAGAACACATGAAGAACAATTTCTTAGGCTAAAGAATCATTAACTAGACTAATCCATTCTCATAGAATTAGTCTCTACACTAATCAATGAATCATCAACAACTCTCATTGGAAATTCAAATGACTAATGAGCATTAACAACAAGCTCTAATTCAACCACTAATCACTCTAATCAACTATTATCATAGGCTAGGTATGAAAGCATATTTAAATTTCAATCAAGCATTTTAACAAACACCTTATGGGCATAAAAATGCAAATGATATAGACTAAAAATCTCTTGCCTAATCTAGCATTACTAGCAACCTAAATGAAAGACTAACATATAATCTAGCCCTAAACATCATCAATAATCCAACAATCATCTCAATTACCAAATTTTAAACTCATCTAAAATACTACTCACTCATAGTTATGAAAACACAAATCAATTGGTTTGATTGATGCATAATCACAATTATAAGAAGAATAGTTGAAAGATTTAAGAAGATGAGAAGATTTGATACTTTGAATCAAGAGATCTCATACAAAGGTTCTTAAGAGGCTAAACAAAACCTCATAAACAAAGCATAATGTTTTCTAATTAGGTTTAGAGTATTTATGGTAAAAGATAAAAGAGAGTTGGTTCAATACATAACCAACTGATTAATTTCATATTCAGCTTGAATTGGACCGGTTTAACAACTTGAACCAGCTCTTCAGATCGTCCCATCGGTCTGTCTTGGTCGTTAATTCTGACCGTTGGAGGCCATTGGTCAGTCTTGACCGCTGGGAATACCCATGCAATTCACCAGGTGAATTTGTCGAGCTCTAGCGGTGTGTCTTGGCCGCTGGTTCTGACCGCTGTGCACTAATTCCCCCAAACTTATCTCTTGCTTGTCTATAAGCAAACAATGAAAGATAAGCCGAGAAAAGGTTTGAAAATGGGGATTCCAAACCACAAAGTGTCAAACGAAAGATGAAACGCATTGTCCTCAAAGATGGTTAAATGGTGCAAGAACAATCATCTTACTTTTTAGTACTTCTCCATGTTCGTTTCAATGCAATTTTCTAGTGAAACCCCTTGTACTAAATTAAAGACTCACAACCACATCAAAGACATCTCTTTAAAATTCATTAATATATTCAAAGTGCGGTCTCGCTTATGGGAATCAAATCAATCTCAATCGGTTTTGGGTTAAGGCTATTTGAGGTGAGTTCAAAAGAGTTTCTCTTTGGGTGATTTGTCTCAAAACAAAGGAATGCTAATCAAATGCAAAATATATCTAAGAAAGGGAACAATTTATGCATACAAAGCTTAACTCTCGTTATTCTACCCCAACTTATGATATGCATCCGAGTTTATACCCTTTTCACACTCTTTTCATTCTCTTCTCATTCTCTTTTCAACCCCAAAACATTAGACTCTTTGGTCTTTTTAATATTTAACGTCATGATCAATCTCTTTTCTTAGCCTCCTAGGGATAACCTTTTAGTTCAACACTTAGCTCTTTTCTATCTCTTTCTTTTGCTTTTTCTTGCTCCCAATACTTACTTCTTTTGAAAATCTTAAGGAAGCTACACTTTTCTTTTTCTTTTTCAACTAGAGACTAAGAGCTTTTTGGTATATTACTTGGTTTCCTTAGGGACTCTTTTCTTAACTTTGATTAAGCTTTTCTTTTCATCTTTTCTTACTTTCCAAACTCTCAATACCACCTACCTAATCTAACCATCCAAGTTTTATTCCAAACCTAATTGCTAGACTTACCATTGCTAGCTAAAACGAGAGCTAATCCTTTGTCGTTCCTGATACTCTCAAGTTTTTTCATAATCATAGCATTATCAAGAAAAAGGCCTCACTCAACAAATATAGCATTGGTCAAAATAAAATCTTGGGTTATAGGTGTGGAACTATCCTAATGATGATGATAGCTACTTCAGTTAACAAAGAGTGGCAATGTGGATAAGATAACTCAAGTATTTTATTAGGACCATGAGAATATATTCAAAACCCCTAAGCGAGACAATTAAATATTCAATGAAGTCCAATAAAATAGAGATGCTTTAAAGATCGTGCAAGCTTTACAAAGGTAGAGGTTGAAGTTCCAATATGCAAAGGTCAAAACATGGATTTTTCATTTTTTCAAAAATGTTCAAGCAACAAATAACCATGATCAAGGGCAATGATCTTAATCCTAAGCTTGAACTTCTACAAGGCATGAATTCCATGTGCAAATGCATATGTAAATGCAAGTTATATGCTTCTAGACTCAATCTTAATAGCAATATGTAAATGCAAATCTACATGTTTCTTTTTGTGTTTTTCAAAATTTTCAAAAACAATTTAGCTTTCTAATGCAAATAGATGTATGCATGAGACTCAAATATGCAAAAAGAAAATAAGAACACAGAAAACGACATTAGAGACGGGTCTCTCCCCCAAACTTAGTTCACACCGTCCCGGTGTGAAATAGAATTCAAGAAAGAGACGGAAAACACACAAAAGCAAAAACGAAAATGGTATATACAAGGGAGATGGAGAGGGTCATACCTTGGCCCTAGTCGTGAACCTTAGGGAATGAAGCAAGTGGTGGAGTGGAGGAACTCCTTGGATGGTCCTTGAATGTGAGTGTGAGGACCGTCTTCATCAATGCTTCAACTCCTTGGTGTCCTTTTTCTTTGAGGTCGGGTGGGATGATTGCTTTAACCGATGCAAAGGGAGTATGTCGTCCTTTGCATTTCACTCTATACTCAAGCTTCTCATCAATACATCTTGAAGGGTGAAAAGTCATAGAATGGGTTACCAACCTCTTTTCAATACAACTTTCTTCACATTGAGCAAACAAGGAGTGTAAACATTCTCCATCCAATGAATCTTCATCGAGCTCTACTTCTTGATTCTTCTCTCTTACACCATTAAGCTTCTCTTTCTTTTCCCAATCTTCATTGGTGATAGTACCACAAAAAATTATAGAGTAGGGCTTGATGGGGTAAGAAACCTTGGGGTTCACATGGGTGAGAGTCACTCTTTTGGTTGGGAAGTCGATGCTTGCTCCCACCGTGTTGAGAAATGGAGTTCCAAGAATGAGAGGAAGCTTATCCATTTTCCCTCGATCCACTATCATGAAGTCTGTTGGCACTAGGCAATCTCCAACTATAAGAGGATAATCTTCAAGCATCCCAAGTGTAGATTTTGAAGAAGCATATACATATGTGATTGAGACTGAGTGTTGCTTCATTTCATTGATACCAATACTCTTCATCATATCAAACTATATCACATTCACACTATCACCAGGGTCACATAAAGCATTCTCAACTTTCAAATCCCCAAGGGAGCAAGAGATGGTGAATGTACCCGGATTCTTGAGCTTTGGAAGAGTCTTGGGTGAAAGAGGTTTGCTTGTGGTTCATATAAACTCATTACTTCCTACAACTTTGCCCGGTTGTCAAGAATAGGTTAAATGAACTTCTTGTAGGTAGGTACTTGGTACAAGTTGTCCATAGAAGGCAATGGAACACCAATCTCATTCATACTTGACTTGAAGCTTGAGAGTACCTTCTTTTGTGCGTTAGTGTAGAATCTTCTGGGAAATGGGAGTGGAGGCTCCTAAGGAGACCTATCAACCTTTGTTGCTTCTTTCTTCTCAACCATAGGAGCCTTAACTTCTTGTTTAGAGCACACTTGTACCCTGGTTTCACTTTTACTAACCAAATCCACACCATTCATACCGTGAGAGAAGTTTAGAGAACTCTTCTAAATCTCTTTCGTGATCACTCTCATCACTTGTGAGGAGAACATTACAATACTCGTTGGGTTTTGTTTCGGTTTTGCTTCGGTAATGCTTCACTTTGATTCTTTGAACTTGAAGAAGCTTGAGCAACTTTAAGATCAATGGTCTTCATATGAGAAGCCAAACTATTGATCTTCCCATCGAGATCATTATATATACCATCCATCTTGGAATCCATGCCATTCATTCTTACTCCATCAATTCTCTTTCCTATCTCCATGTTACCTTTGGTTTGACCCTCTAGTAGTAGTTTTAGGAGATCGTCGGTAGAGGGTTGTGTAGTGTTGTTGTATTGATTTCTTGGTTGGAAGTTGACATATGGTCTTGGTTGGAAGTTTTTACTGTAACCATTTCCTTGATAGCCTCCTTGTTTGCCCAAATAGTGAACTTCTTCTTGAATTATTTCATTACCATCAACACCAACACCTATGTCTTGGGTCTTTTGTTGATACCCATTGAACTCTCCCACATAGTTAACCGGCTTTTGAGTGATGAGAAACGCCTTGCTTATCTTATCTAGCTTCTCGGTAATCTCCTTAAGCTTAATATCTTGACTACTAGTATCTCTCAAATCCCTATCGTAGTCTCCTCCATAACAAGCATTACTTTGTGCCAAGTTTTCTATCAATTGCTCTCCTTAGTTCACATTTAAGTTGGCAAAGCTTCTGTAGCTAGCCGTATCCAAATCCCTTCTATACTCCTCATTCACACCTCTATGGAAGATCCTTAGTAGGTTCTCCTTTGAGACATTGTGATGAGGACAACTCCTTGTGTAACCTTTTAGTCTCTCCCAAGCATCATAAAAACTCTCGTGACAACCTTGTTTGAAGCTTGTGATGTCATTTCTTATCTTTGCGGTCATTTGCCTAGGAAAGAACATGTTGAGGAACTCTTTCTTCACTAGCTCCCAAAAAGACACAAGCTTCGAAGCTATGTTCTTCTCTCATTGGGAGGCCTTGTTGCCTAGAGAGAAGGGGAACAAAATCATCTTGATAGATTCTCCGGGAACACCATTCATCTTCACCGTTCTACAAAGCCTCTCAAACTGATCAAGGTGGTCCAAGGGATCTTCCATTGACAAGCCATTGTACCTTTGGTTTTGCACCATGTTGATCAAGCTCGACTTGATCTCAAAGTTGTTGGCTATAATGGGGGTGTATGGATTCCTATGGCTACCCCTCTAACATTAGGCTCATCAAAAGCCCATATGGGTCTAAGCTCCGGTTGTCCATTAATCGGTGCTCGTGGTTGCACATCTATACCTGGTGGGCGTTCTTCTTCGTTAGCCATACCGAAGCGCCTCAAATGCTCTAGATGCCCTCTAGCTCTCCTTTATCCTTCTATTCTCTCTTTCAAGTTGGACCAAATCCGGAATACAATCAGGAACCTCTTCTTGTTGACTCCTTCGTTCCATACACCTTGAAAAATACAAAATAAATGAAAAATATGTGAAAGGTTAGTGTCAAAATAAAGAAAATAAATACTTAGTCTCAAAACAAGACCAAATCCTAATGGCTATTGCTTATTTCCCCGGCAATGGCGCCAATTTGATAACAAGGATTTTGCAATCCTAATAGAGGTTTATCAAATAACCTTTATACGATGTGTATAATAGGTATCGATCCTCAAGGAAACTAGATTAGCAACACTATGATTGTAGATTTCATTTTTAATCTAAGCTATACTATGGTGGCGTTTTTAGAAACCAAATTCAAACTCAAATAAAGCGGGAAATACAAAAAACGGATTTGAAATCAATAAGATAAAAGGAATGAGCTTAGGAAATGGCATAACATTAAGATGAAATGATGAATGTATGATGATGCAAGAACACATGAATAATAATATCTTAGGCTAAAGAATCATTAACTAGACTAATCCATTCTCATAGAATTAGTCTCTACACTAATCAATGAATCATCAACAACTCTCATTGGCAATTCAAATGACTAATGAGCATTAACAACAAGCTCTAATTCAACCACTAATTACCCTAATCAACTATTATCATAGGCTAGGTATGAAAATCACATTTAAGTTTCAATCAAGCATTTTAACAAACACCTAATCTAGCATTACTAGCAACCTAAATGAAAGACTAACATATAATCTCGCCCTAAACATTACCAATAATCCATCAATCATCTCAATTACCAAATCCTAAACTCATCTAACAGACTACTCACTCACTCATAGCTATGAAAACACAAATTAATTGGTTTGATTGATGTATAATCACAATTATAAGAAGAATAGTTGAAAGATTTAAGAAGATAAGAAGATTTTATACTTTGAATCAAGAGATCTCATACAAAGGTTCTTAAGAGGCTAAAAAAATCTCATAAACAAAGCATAATGTTTTCTAATTAGGTTTAGAGTATTTATAGTAAAAGATAAAAAGAGAGTTGGTTCAATACATAACCAACTGATTAATTTCAGATTCAGCTTGAATTGGACTGGTTTAACAACTTGAACCAGATCTTCAGATGCATCCCATCAGTCTGTCTAGGTCGTTAATTCTAACCGCTGGATGGCCATCATTCAGTCTTGACCGCTGGAGGCCATTGGTCAGTGTTCACCGCTGGAAATGCCCATGCAATTCACCAGGTGAATTTGTCGAAGCTCCAGCGGTGTGTCTTGGCCGCTGGTTCTGACCGCTGTGAACTAATTTGGTCATAACTCTTTAACGGCTCATCAAAATGACTCGAGACTACCTTCATTGGAAAGCTAACTCAAATTCCTATAAGTTTCATCAAGGGTTCTGGATCTGAAATGCAAAGGAAGGTCTTAAGCTGAGTTGATCTTTGAGTCACTTTGGAATGGTTCTTGATCATCATTTCTCTTATTTGCTTCTTTTCCACTCTATTTGATCCATGTTCTTGCAAATCTCACCTCCAACACCTAATAACAAAGATTCATATGCAAAATGCATCTAATACTCTAAATATGCAATGAAACACACATGTAAACAATGAGAAATAAACTCTAAAACAATGTAAAATTGCAACATATCAGTTTGGAATCCGTATTGGGGGGACACAAGGTGGATCAAACTCAGATTTTTTTTTCTCACATCTCACACGGATATGAAAAGGTTCAATTATAATCTCAGTTAAGAGGATGAAGAATCTTGTCGTAGTGTATAAACTCTTGAGGTTTATAGATAATTTCTAAGAAATACCCGAAATGCATTTCTTGTGGTATGAAATCTATGATTTCGATTCTGGCTTATGGAAAACTCTTGATGTCACACGGCATTGGAGTATATTTTGTATTTCCGGTAGCTCCTGTAGTGTTTCTCTTAAGGGAAAGTCTTATTGGTATGCCAGAGAAACGAATCCGAATAATTTTATAAAAGAGTACATATGTTTTGATTTTACAAAGGAGAGATTTGGGCTGCTTCTACCTCTACCGCCTAGTGTTAGAAATAAAGACTATACATATGTGACTTTATCTTATGTTAGAGAAGAAAAGCTTGCGGCTTTATTTCAGCACCACAATCCCATTTGATCGTGAGCTTGAGATATGTACTACAACTAAGATTGAGGCAGAAATGTTGTCGTAGAGTAAGTTCTTGAGAATGGAAACAGGATCCAAGATAAGGATTCAAATGAGTTCATACATTGATGAGGATAAGCAAGTCTTCATGGGTTTTGAGAGAGATGATAGCAAAACATTTATTAACATCATTGGAGAGCCTGAATACTTAAAATAAGTGAACATCATTGGAAAGGCTGAATACCTAAAAGATACTGTCGGCTAAATGCGTGCTCTTATGTTCCAAGCTTTGTCCAAATTAAGAAACCTTCACGAGGGAAAAGGATAAAAAAAAGTAGTTTAGAAAAGAGTCGATTTGATCAAAACAAGTTGAGATTTGACGAAATTGGAAAGCTACACTTGAGCTATAATCTATATAGCTAAAAAGATGCGTAAAAGGAAAAAAAAGAGAGGATTTATATTATGTTATAAACTTCTATTTAATTTCTTTATACTTTATTTTGGCATATACGTCGAGGAATTTGTAACAGAGTCTACTTTCAATCACTTTTGTTGCTTTACAAATGTTTTTCATTTTCCGAATTTCAGGATTTGTTACCTTGATTTAGACATGAACTTACAATATAAAACTTTCAGACTTTTCCAATTAAAATAAAAATAAAAATCGGTGCTTATAATATGCCTCGTTTCTTTATTACAACATTCACAACAAATATGTCTTATTTCACACAAACATTACACATTAATTCTCACTCTCACACATATACAAATCGTTGCATATAATATGCCTCGTTTTTTTTTATCTTGTAGTTTCTTTTTGTCTTTTTTAATTTTTACTTTGTACATTCACATTTTTTAATTAATAAATTCGAAATTTAAACAATATAGATGCTGAAATCAAAGATACAATATAAAGTTATTTGATTATTCCAGTTAGCTAATAAATTCCACTTTATTACCATAGAAAACATACAAATCGAGGCATATAATATGCCTCGTTTATTTATTACAACATTCACAACAAGCATATCTTATTTCACACATATGTCTTATATAAAGATCCATATTGATTCTCACACACATATATAATTAAATTAGCCAATGCTCGGGGTTTCTGTGACAATGCCATAGTCATCGACACGTACATAGACATTATCACACCTAAGAACGGTGAGAACTATAGCATTTTTAGTTATTATCCTAGCCGTCACTTTCGTATTTTCTCTTTCAATTATCTCTTTTGCTTCTTCTCCTCTTTTCCCCACTAATTCAGGCCACGAACTCTTCATCCCTTCACCTGCTGTATCTATACATACAAATATATATTACTAAAGTATAATACTCTTACAAAAAAAACTGTTTTTAATATGAAAACTTTATATTTGATGTGTTGAAAAATTCATTTAAAAATTTAGAAGTTCCAATATATTTTATATTCAACAAAATTACTGTTTTTAAAATTGAAGTCATAGTAGAATATTCTAGTTATACATGTTAAAAGATAAGATACCTGGGCATAAGTCAGAGATTCCAGACATTTTTCTCTCTTTCTTTAATTCTCTCTTTCTTCTTGAGGAGGTTATGATTTGTGAAGATTGTACAAAACCTAGATGTCTATTTATAGAAACATTTACGATGGCTGTTCATTTTCTATACGGTATGTATACATGAAAACGTTGAGAGAGATGGATTTGTACGTTTTTGACCCGACTTGATGTTATCTTTTGAAAATTTTCAATTATGTATATATATGTCTTTTTTTGTCATCATTAGAATTACCTATTTACAAACTTTCAATTATATATTGTTGTAAAGAGTTTCACCTACTTTAGAGATGTACAGAGATATGTAAAATTTATAAAATTGGGGGTTTTTTTTTTCTTTTAACGACAAATGATATATATAAAGTGAAAGAAGAAAACCATTTTTTAAAAAGGATCAATGCCGACTGTCCCTTCTTTCGAAAGGTAAGATCTTAAGCGACCACCCTGAATAGCATTCCTAACAATATCTCGCACCATTAAATTTGCTTTAAATCAAGCAAAAAACCATATAAAAAATTGATCAAGTCATGCATATAGATTGTAGGTTCTTGTAAAATTTAACGCGTATATTTCTTAAATTGGTGGTCATTTAACACCGCCTTATACATCGATTGACTTTTGATTACAACCCATAATATATTTTCATCATAAAGTTTTTTCATCTAAAAATTCTAATACTATTGTTATGGAAGTTCATTTGAAAACATAATCTAAAATCAACAAAATCTCAATTCCAAAACTATTGTGTTTCGCCTATAATAGTCCTAATAGTTACAAGAAAAGACTCAAAATAGACATTTTCAGAAATTTATTTCTAAACAACATCTCTTCTAGTTGAAAAAAATCCTTTCCAAGGGATTTTGTTTGAAAATAAATTTTTAAAATGGTCTATTTTAGACAATGCCCGTATAGTTAATGTAATATCATCAAACTCATTAAATCTAATTTTGAATTAAAAAAAATTTAACAAAATTGTTTTACAAATTTTACTCACATACATTGTGTGGGAATTAGAACTTTTTATTTCTTTTTTTCTTCCTTATTTTTGAGCGGTGTAGAAGAAAAGCCATTTGAATATTCACATTTGAATAGTTCAAGTTGAGTTTATTGCTCACTGTTCTTATCCACAACCTTATTGACATTTACATTCATATATTAAATACTTCAAGAGGCACTTCAAATTTATTATTATATTAAACCCTATAGAGATTCATCTAAAACCAATGTTTTTATACCCGATCCGGACAACAAGCCGGATGACCTTCTGGATCACCGGATCACTGATCGAACCGGGTCAACCGCCGAGTCAATAGAATAAGTAATACTTTATATATCATTATGTATTTATTAATATTTCTATGTATTATTTTATGAAATTAAAAACAAAATATTAAACGTATTGGAATAGTTAAACGGTAATACCATGTTTGATAAAAATAAAAAAGATTTAATAGCAATATTAAAGTAATTCAATCAAATTTAAATAAAAAGTGAAGAAACCACTAAAATAGTGGAAAATTAGAAATAATAAAAATAAAATAATTAACCAGTCATATGTAGACGCTTTAAAAAATACAAGTTATAAAAAATAAGTGTAAAATTACTATTTTATTATCAAAATCAAACATTTTATTTGAATCAAAATAGTTATAAAATCAACAATTTAAAATATTTGAAAAACTTTCTTGACCCGTAACCGGATGGACCGGTTGAACCGGCCGGATGCCAGGTTAATGGCAGATTTTTCTGGGTTTTTTCGGTTTTATTATTGCTGGATATTAATACTAAACTCGAACTGGAGTAGTGTCCGGCTTCCGGATTAACCGGTCAGACTGGCCGGGTCGGATCGGACGTGAAAACACTGTCTAAAAAAAGAGCACGAATACTCGTTTAATTTATAGATAAAAGTTTATTTGTCATGTGTTTTTTTTGTAATTTAGAAGTCGTTTAATTTATAGTCAGTCGTGGATGACTTGAGTACGATGTGATAATTCTATCAGATCCTAACGTTTATATTATTACTATAATCAGGCTGGCTTTGAAGACTTTATATTTTGATTAAAATAACTTGGAAAGTCAATATTAAATAACGGCCGTTATACTTGTAATTAATTTTGATATTCTACTAACTCTATAAATAGCATGTTTGTCACCAGGAGAAGAAATATATGCATATACATTTTAGTCAAAAAAGATGGCAAGCACCATTATGTATATTGTTATCATCATTAGACCTTCTTTCTTAATTTCGATGGCCAATAATTATATGTTAACCAAGAAAAATAAGTGGGTACACTCTTATGGGTGAAAATACTTGTTCACCTCCTTTAAATTCATCCAATAAGATTATGTTACATAATATTATATTTAAATAAAAATTTAATAAATAAATAAATCAAAAAATTAATTATTTTAACTTTTGGGTTCGCTGAGCTGTATCTGTTAGGGTATATAGTTTTATATGTTTTATTTATTTAGTTTTAGTTATTATTTTTATTTAAATAATTAACTAAAACTAAAAAAATTAAAAAATTTAAATATTTTAAAATTTTAGCCTTTGGGTTCGCTGAGTTGTATCCCTTATGGTATAGTTTTATATGTTTTATTTATTTAGTTTTAGTTATTATTTTTTATTTAAATAATAAATTAAAACTAAACAAATTAAACAAATTAAATATTTTAAAATTTTATCCCTTGGATTCGCTGAGTTGTATCCTTTAGGGTATAGTTTTATATATTTTATTTATTTAGTTTTAGTTAAATAATAAATTAAAACTAAATAAATATAACAAATTAAAAATTAAAAATTTTAACCTTTGGGTTCGCTAAGTTGTATCCCTTAGGGTATAGTTTTATATGTTTGATTTATTTAGTTTTAATTTATTATTTTTATTTAAATATAATATTACGTGAATAATCTTATTAGATGATTTTTCTTAATTTATTTTATTTATTTTATTTATTTTATTTATTTTATTTGTTTAATTATAATTTTTATTTAAATATAATCTTAGTTGATATATTTTTATTGATTAGATTTAGAAAGAGTGATTAATGATTAATTGATTAGATTTAGAAATATTAATTAATGATAATATTATATGGCATATTTTGATTGGCTAGTGAAAAAAGAGGTGAACAAAGAGGTTCACTCCTAGGGGTGAACCCAAGTATTGTTCGTTAATCAATGAATAAACAGATATAGGAAAAGAGTCATGGCCAGAGCTTATGGGGACAAAAGGAGAATATGCAAAAGAAGTGATCGAAACAGAGAATCCAAAAATGAATGCAGTTAACATTTTGGATGGAACTAACATTCCTTTCATTTATATTTGCGATCGCGTTTATGTTTGGGTTAACGATCACGGAATCGTTGTTCAAATTCCTATCAATGGTTAATTGTATTATGATCAGTATCAAAAAATGTTGTAGCTCTATTTCTATATATATATAAAAAGATAACTAAGCATTTGTTCTAAATATATACTTTGTAATGAAGAGATTGTTATGTTATCTTTTTTTTTGTCATCTGGATTTATTATTTATTACAAATTATGAGAACTGTTACATAGACGATTCTACCATTGACAATTTCTTCTGACCCTTATTAGATTCATGACAGACGATATTTCCTTCTCCATGATCTTGATGGACACTCTGACGACAATTCTTTTTCTATGTAGAATCATGGCGAACGGCTATAATTGTGCATCACTGGAGATCTCCCGTAAACTTGCCCCCATTAATCTGCAAATTTGTTAAAAAATCGTAATATCTGGGACTCGAACCCCAGGACCTCCTAATGTAGAGGCATTAATTAGCCTTTGATCAACCAATGGGCCAAGGCGGCTTCCACCGATTGTTATGTTATATCATATATAAAACTGAAGATTCTGATTTATTTTTGTCAACTGTGTATTGTGTTTTTTTGTAACTCTGATTGTTTATCTGCAGCTAAATTTCTGTAATTCATGTAATAATGGGACTATTTAATCGTTTTATTTATTTTTACTAAATAGTTTCTGAGACACACCATAAATAATCCCGCAAACCTGGCGAAAACCAGTTAACATGGAAACATGAAGAATCCTTGTGTTTAATTTAGAAACAGAACTCAGTAACTTAGAGTATAATCTTGTGTCAACAATAAAACAATCATCACTTATGTATCTTACTAAATCCATAGCACAACAGTGGCGGTTATGACTTCTGAGCATAGCAAAATGAAACATTCGTCTAGGTCCTCCAAATATTTGACACCAAGTTTTATATAGAAATAGACTCTCATTTTTATAAGAAAATATTTTAATATGTAAACAGGCCTCATAATTTGTTTTTGGTTAGGGCCTTCCAAACTGCATCTCTCTTTGACAATAACTAAGAGCAAAACATTGAGAAACCATTAATAGCCTCTTCGCTTTGGTTCAACCGGAGAAACCATAAGCACATATAATATCTCTAAAAATGGATTCGAGTGTATAAAACTTCTTGTTGTGAATCCGCAAGATATGAATAAAACCCTAAGAAAGAGAGAGAGAATTAAGAGCGAGAATTTATTGAAGTAAATACTTTTTTGTCTAGGGTTCTTATATTTAATCTGATGATTCAATTATAGACATTTAGACTCTTTTATATAAGCCTCAAGAAACCCGATATAAACCCTAAAAGAAAACAAAAATCTTCTAAAACATGTTGTACATTTTTATTCGGGCCCTAAGACAATAGGGCTATTTTTAAGTCACTTTGAACAACAAACTCCACCTTGACAAAAAAATCTCTTTGTATGCGGCCCTTTTCTTGTTTATGGTGGTAACCTTCATCTTCCTTGAGGCACTCTTCTAATCGTGTCACATTTAGAGCTCTTTCCACACCGAGCATGCACCCAACATCCACTTCCCTAGGTCCACAGTTTTTTACATAGGCTTTGATCCTCATTGTTGGGCTCCTACAAGACCAACTCAACTCCTAACTCCCTCATTAGTATGATATTAGCCGCTTTGAGCCCAAGTAGCTAAGTCCGCACGGGATTTGTTTTTGGTCTCCTTCCCAAAAGGTTTCATACTAATTAGAAATTAACTTATCTTATATATAATAAATGTATTCTCTAATCTTCCGATGTGGGACATTGGTTTGTTTCCCAACATTTCTCAAAGACTCGAAGGTGGTTGAGAACAAATGTGATGTTCGGAAGTGAGAGGTATTTTAATAATGAATACGTAAGTGTTAATTAGAAGACTCGGAAGAGATTTCATATAATGTAATATTGTAATAACATCTTCAAAAGTCCGACTAGATTTTGAAGCCCACAACTGGCTCAAGTTTTATTTAGGGTTTTTATGTATCTTATATTGTGTGTAACTTAGTTCTTTACGAACATGTTAGGATAATTCAAGTCTTCCACTACTGGGGTTTATTGTTATGCATCTTGAAAGATGTTAGTAGGATTATGGTTTGGAATCCGTATTGGGGGCAACCAAGGTGTTACTCAGATTTTTTTCTCTCATCTCACACGGATATGAAAGGTTCAATTATAGTCTCAGTCAAGAGGATAAATAATCTTGTTGTAGTACATAAACTCTTGAGGTTTATAGATAATTTCTACGAAGCACCCGAAATGTAATTCTTTTGGTATGAAATCTACGATTTTGATTCTGGTTTATGGAAAAATCTTGATGTCACTCCACATTGGAGTATATTTTTTATTTCTGGTAGCTCCCGTAGTGTTTCTCTTAAGGGAAAGAGTTATTGGTGTGCCAGAGAAAGGAACCCAAACAATTTTATAAAAGAGTACATAATCTGTTTTTATTTTACAAAGGAGAGATTTGGGCCGCTTCCATCTACCGCCTAGTGTTAGAAATAAAGATTATTGATAACATTGCATTTTGGCATGTTTTTACTATTTTTTTATTGCAACTTAGCATAGGTTTTAGGCATTACTCTTATCACTTATTGCATTTATTTGACATTTAGGATATTTAGTCTCTTTGCATTAGTTTGCATGCATTTTGCATACATGTGGTACTTTAAGGTACTTGAAGCTGCAAGGAGTCATCACTTGTGTGACCTCTCAGGCCATGAAGACACGTAGGGATTTTTGTGAGGAGTCATGACTCGAGTGACATGGAGCCATAGAGTTAAAGACTACAAAGGAAGCTCAAGTTACTCGAGGAGGCTACTCGGATGAAGACTCGAGGAGGCTACTCGACCAGACCACTTGACTGCTGGGTCAAGTGGTGAGCACCGCTTCGACAAGATTCCGCAATTTATAGCAAGCCGTTCATTAACCCTAATTCTTATGTATAAATACCAATGTTCTAAAATACGCTATACGCTAGACGTACGGCGAGGCACTATCTAGCGTATAAGCGTATATCTGACGTTTATCGGGGATTATACGGTGTATATTGTTTTATTAAAATATATATATATAATCAATTTTTATGTATATACATATGATCTATATGATATGAATTAAAAGTTTATGTCATTTATATGAAAATTAAAATAGCTGAATATCAAACATAAACCAAATGAGTAATGAAAATGTTTTAAAATATAATAAAAATTCAAAGTCGAATAAAAGAAAAAAACCAACGTAATAGCCAAAGTGATAAATCTTTTTCATGTATTAGGAATTTCTTCTTCTTCATCGGATATGAAATTTTTTTCATGTAGTTCTCTAGCTATCTTCATTCATATAATATCTTCTAACTAATTTGTCCTCACTTGATTCAGATTCTGTAGACAAGTCCGTAGATAAGAGAAAACGTTAATAGCAGTTTTGTTAAATGATTTTTCCAAAAAAAAGAAAAAAATGGAAATTGTATATACGATATCGTTTATACGGCATATAAACGGTGTATATACGACCATATTGTCTTCACCGTATAAATTAACTGTATAGCATAAATACAGTACGGTAGCCAACTGTACAAGGTATATACGCCGTATATACGGCCGTACATGCCGTATTTATAACACTGATAAATACATAGGTTAATGATAACTCGCGAAAAGAAGCGATTTTTACACAACTTTTATTTCTGCGCCGATTTAGCATAATTAGTTTATCTCTCTTAGTTTTCTCTCTCTAGTTTATCTTTAGATTTTGATTTGGATTTTCTATGACCCTTTGAGATTTAATAAGATCGAGTTTTTATTTACTGTTCCTTTTTCTAAATTTCTTTCTCATCATATCATCCTTCATCTATGACAAGTCAAAACTCTTCTGGGCTTTTGGCTTCGATGATGATCTCGATGAGTGAGTAGTCGTTTTAGGGTTTTTGGGGATGGATTAGGTAGTCTCACTCGATCGCCATGGGTTTTTGTTGGTTTATGCTGATTCGGTTTTAAAATCCCTCTTGGGTTCTTGTTTTTAATGCTTGTACCTCTCTGATCAAGAGGATCATGATTTTAGATGACTTCATGAGCATCAAAAGTGCCTTAAACCATCAGGTCTAGTTTTCCAGGGATTAAGACACAATAGCGTGAGAGTTGGTGCATCAGATGTTGATTTACGTCACTACCCAACTACTCACTTGTTATGAGTCTTTCTTGGCTTTGACAGATCGATCCTTAGTCACTTGTTGAGACCCTTCACCACGACAGTGGGTTGGATTAGAAATGAGATCCGTTGTCAAGGGATTCACCCTGAGTTTAGTAAATTAGCACCCATGGCGTGAGAGTGTAGATGATCCTATGAGTCTATCCCCAAGATCCCTTTGTCCTTTATTTTAGTCGTAATTTTTAGATCTGTCTTTACTGCTTTTATTTAGTAGTTTAGCACCACTCGGCCAAGTCCACTCGAGTTCACCACTCGGGTGACCTACTCGAGTCACTTAGGATTTTGCAACTAGTCTTAGTTTTCGCATGTTTAGTTCATGATTTGTTAGAGTGTGACAGGCTCTGCATCTCTAGTTTAATTTTCTATATTTTAGGTTGTTAGTAAGAAAAATCCCTAAAATATATTGCTTGACTTGCTAGCTTAATCCATATGTTAAGTGCTACAGACATGCTCTAGATTAAGTTCGACATTTCACCCTCTATATTATCTATCGATTGAAACTGAGAAAAAATAATGAGTTTCAATTTGGCGTCGTTGCCGGTTTAGAGTCATTGTCTGCACATTTATCATTTTTAAACTTACTAAATCATGTTTCTTTTGCATAAAAGATCTGAGATTTTCATCTAGCAAGGCTTGTTCTAGCTACTAGACTTCTCGGATCGATATTCTATTTGCATTAGCCTTTTGTTTAAAGTCTTACTGATTTGTGTTGAAGTTCTGTTTGTGTTGCATCAGGTACCATTCTACTCGATTAGTCTACTCGAGTACTCTACTCAAGTGCTTCTCTCGAGTCGTCCTTCCACCGCATGCGAACACACTCTCAGACTCGCTTAGATTAATTCACGAAGGAGACACCAGTTGAAATGGCAGAGCAACCTGCACCTCGAGTCATTGGAGCTGGTGATGCACCAAGCACACACTCCACCAGTCAAGGGATTATGGCACCTCCTGTTGCCAACAACAACTTTCGAGATCAAATCCAGTCTCATCAGCATGGTCCAGAGCCACAAATTTCACAGTCTCCCCATGGAGAACCCATTGGAACATCTTGACCAATTCGACCGTTTGTGTGAGCTCACGAAGATCAACGGTATATCTGAAGATGGGTTCAAGCTTCATCTATTCCCCTTCTCTTAGGCGATAAGGCCTCTCAATGGGAACGAAGTTTTCCCCAGAATTCTATCACTACTTGGGATGATTGCAAGAATGCGTTTCTCCTGAAGTTATTTTCCAACTCCAGAACAGCAAAGCTGAAGAATGACATCTCAAGCTTCACTCAGAGGAACAATGAAAGCTTCTCAGAAGCTTGGGAGAGGTTCAAGATGTATACAACTCAATAAATTGATATTTTGGTCCAAATGTTACCTCAATAAACTAATAACTTTGAGAAATTAATAAAATATTAGAAAATATATTGGTCCCAATATTATTAATTTATAGAGGTTTAGCTGTAATTTAATATTGTAATATCATCTTCAAAAGCCCGACTAGATTCTGAAGTCGACGACTAGCTCAAGTTTCATTTAGGGTTTTTATGTATCTTATATTGTGTGCAAAATGTATACATCTATAGAGCTAAAAGGTCAACTCAGTCCTTTACAAACAAGTCAGGATAACTAAGTCTTCCACTATGAGGGTTTATTGTTATGCATCTTGAAAGATGTTACTAGGATTATGGTTTGTGATAACAAGGATTTTGCAATCCTAATAGAGGTTTATCAAATACGATGTGTATAATAGGTATCGATCCTCAAAGAAACTAGATTAGCAACACTTGGATTGTAGATTTCGTTTTCAATCTAAGCTAAACTATGGTGGCGTTTTTAGAAACCAAATTCAAACTCAAATAAAGCGGGAAATACAAAAAACGGATTTGAAATCATTAAGATAAAAGCAATGAGCTTAGGAAATGGCATAACATTAAGATGAAATGATGAATGTATGACGATGCAAGAACACATGAAGAACAATTTCTTAGGCTAAAGAATCATTAACTAGACTAATCCATTCTCATATAATTAGTCTCTACACTAATCAATGAATCATCAACAACTCTCATTGGAAATTCAAATGACTAATGAGCATTAACAACAAGCTCTAATTCAACCACTAATCACTCTAATCAACTATTATCATAGGCTAGGTATGAAAGCATATTTAAATTTCAATCAAGCATTTTAACAAACACCTTATGGGCATAAAAATGCAAATGATATAGACTAAAAATCTCTTGCCTAATCTAGCATTACTAGCAACCTAAATGAAAGACTAACATATAATCTAGCCCTAAACATCATCAATAATCCAACAATCATCTCAATTACCAAATTTTAAACTCATCTAAAATACTACTCACTCATAGTTATGAAAACACAAATCAATTGGTTTGATTGATGCATAATCACAATTATAAGAAGAATAGTTGAAAGATTTAAGAAGATGAGAAGATTTGATACTTTGAATCAAGAGATCTCATACAAAGGTTCTTAAGAGGCTAAACAAAACCTCATAAACAAAGCATAATGTTTTCTAATTAGGTTTAGAGTATTTATGGTAAAAGATAAAAGAGAGTTGGTTCAATACATAACCAACTGATTAATTTCATATTCAGCTTGAATTGGACCGGTTTAACAACTTGAACCAGCTCTTCAGATGCGTCCCATCGGTCTGTCTTGGTCGTTAATTCTGACCGTTGGAGGCCATTGGTCAGTCTTGACCGCTGGGAATACCCATGCAATTCACCAGGTGAATTTGTCGAGCTCTAGCGGTGTGTCTTGGCCGCTGGTTCTGACCGCTGTGCACTAATTCCCCCA
Organism: Cardamine occulta; assembly: GCA_028015245.1. Classification (NCBI taxonomy): domain Eukaryota; kingdom Viridiplantae; phylum Streptophyta; class Magnoliopsida; order Brassicales; family Brassicaceae; genus Cardamine; species Cardamine occulta. The sequence goes on from CM051382.1 coordinate 4,684,587, forward strand.
AACTTATCTCTTGCTTGTCTATAAGCAAACAATGAAAGATAAGCCGAGAAAAGGTTTGAAAATGGGGATTCCAAACCACAAAGTGTCAAACGAAAGATGAAACGCATTGTCCTCAAAGATGGTTAAATGGTGCAAGAACAATCATCTTACTTTTTAGTACTTCTCCATGTTCGTTTCAATGCAATTTTCTAGTGAAACCCCTTGTACTAAATTAAAGACTCACAACCACATCAAAGACATCTCTTTAAAATTCATTAATATGTTCAAAGTGCGGTCTCGCTTATGGGAATCAAATCAATCTCAATCGGTTTTGGGTTAAGGCTATTTGAGGTGAGTTCAAAAGAGTTTCTCTTTGGGTGATTTGTCTCAAAACAAAGGAATGCTAATCAAATGCAAAATATATCTAAGAAAGGGAACAATTTATGCATACAAAGCTTAACTCTCGTTATTCTACCCCAACTTATGATATGCATCCGAGTTTATACCCTTTTCACACTCTTTTCATTCTCTTCTCATTCTCTTTTCAACCCCAAAACATTAGACTCTTTGGTCTTTTTAATATTTAACGTCATGATCAATCTCTTTTCTTAGCCTCCTAGGGATAACCTTTTAGTTCAACACTTAGCTCTTTTCTATCTCTTTCTTTTGCTTTTTCTTGCTCCCAATACTTATTTCTTTTTACAATCTTAAGGAAGCTACACTTTTCTTTTCTTTTTCAACTAGATACTTAGAGCTTTTTGGTATATTACTTGGTTTCCTTAGGGACTCTTTTTCTTAACTTTGATTAAGCTTTTCTTTTCATCTTTTCTTACTTTCCAAACTCTCAATACCACCTACCTAATCTAACCATCCAAGTTTTATTCCAAACCTAATTGCTAGACTTACCATTGCTAGCTAAAACGAGAGCTAATCCTTTGTCGTTCCTCGATACTCTCAAGTTTTTTTCATAATCATAGCATTATCAAGAAAAAGGCCTCACTCAACAAATATAGCATTGGTCAAAATAAAATCTTGGGTTATAGGTGTGGAACTATCCTAATGATGATGATAGCTACTTCAGTTAACAAAGAGTGGCAATGTGGATAAGATAACTCAAGTATTTTATTAGGACCATGAGAATATATTCAAAACCCCTAAGCGAGACAATTAAATATTCAATGAAGTCCAATAAAATAGAGATGCTTTAAAGATCGTGCAAGCTTTACAAAGGTAGAGGTTGAAGTTCCAATATGCAAAGGTCAAAACATGGATTTTTCATTTTTTCAAAAATGTTCAAGCAACAAATAACCATGATCAAGGGCAATGATCTTAATCCTAAGCTTGAACTTCTACAAAGCATGAATTCCATGTGCAAATGCATATGTAAATGCAAGTTATATGCTTCTAGACTCAATCTTAATAGCAATATGTAAATGCAAAGCTACATGTTTCTTTTTGTGTTTTTCAAAATTTTCAAAAACAATTTAGCTTTCTAATGCAAATAGATGTATGCATGAGACTCAAATATGCAAAAAAAAAAATAAGAACACACAGAAAACGACATTAGAGACGGGTCTCTCCCCCAAACTTAGTTCACACCGTCCCGTGTGAAATAGAATTCAAGAAAGAAAACACACAAAAGCAAAAACGAAAATGGTATATACAAGGGAGATGGAGAGGGTCATACCTTGGCCCTAGTCGTGAACCTTAGGGAATGAAGCAAGTGGTGGAGTGGAGGAACTCCTTGGATGGTCCTTGAATGTGAGTGTGAGGACCGTCTTCATCAATGCTTCAACTCCTTGGTGTCCTTTTTCTTTGAGGTCGGGTGGGATGATTGCTTTAACCGATGCAAAGGGAGTATGTCGTCCTTTGCATTTCACTCTATACTCAAGCTTCTCATCAATACATCTTGAAGGGTGAAAAGTCATAGAATGGGTTACCAACCTCTTTTCAATACAACTTTCTTCACATTGAGCAAACAAGGAGTGTAAACATTCTCCATCCAATGAATCTTCATCGAGCTCTACTTCTTGATTCTTCTCTCTTACACCATTAAGCTTCTCTTTCTTTTCCCAATCTTCATTGGTGATAGTACCACAAAAAATTATAGAGTAGGGCTTGATGGGGTAAGAAACCTTGGGGTTCACATGGGTGAGAGTCACTCTTTTGGTTGGGAAGTTGATGCTTGCTCCCACCGTGTTGAGAAATGGAGTTCCAAGAATTAGAGGAAGCTTATCCATTTTCCCTCGATCCACTATCATGAAGTCTGTTGGCACTAGGCAATCTCCAACTATAAGAGGATAATCTTCAAGCATCCCAAGTGTAGATTTTGAAGAAGCATATACATATGTGATTGAGACTGAGTGTTGCTTCATTTCATTGATACCAATACTCTTCATCATATCAAACTATATCACATTCACACTATCACCGGGGTCACATAAAGCATTCTCAACTTTCAAATCCCCAAGGGAGCAAGAGATGGTGAATGTACCCGGATTCTTGAGCTTTGGAAGAGTCTTGGGTGAAAGAGGTTTGCTTGTGGTTCATATAAACTCATTACTTCCTACAACTTTGCCCGGTTGTCAAGAATAGGTTAAATGAACTTCTTGTAGGTAGGTACTTGGTACAAGTTGTCCATAGAAGGCAATGGAACACCAATCTCATTCATACTTGACTTGAAGCTTGAGAGTACCTTCTTTTGTGCGTTAGTGTAGAATCTTCTGGGAAATGGGAGTGGAGGCTCCTAAGGAGACCTATCAACCTTTGTTGCTTCTTTCTTCTCAACCATAGGAGCCTTAACTTCTTGTTTAGAGCACACTTGTACCCTGGTTTCACTTTTACTAACCAAATCCACACCATTCATACCATAGAGAAGTTTAGAGAACTCTTCTAAATCTCTTTCGTGATCACTCTCATCACTTGTGAGGAGAACATTACAATACTCGTTGGGTTTTGTTTCGGTTTTGCTCGGTAATGCTTCACTTTGATTCTTTGAACTTGAAGAAGCTTGAGCAACTTTAAGATCAATGGTCTTCATATGAGAAGCCAAACTATTGATCTTCCCATCGAGATCATTATATATACCATCCATCTTGGAATCCATGCCATTCATTCTTACTCCATCAATTCTCTTTCCTATCTCCATGTTACCTTTGGTTTGACCCTCTAGTAGTAGTTTTAGGAGATCGTCGGTAGAGGGTTGTGTAGTGTTGTTGTATTGATTTCTTGGTTGGAAGTTGACATATGGTCTTGGTTGGAAGTTTTTACTGTAACCATTTCCTTGATAGCCTCCTTGTTTGCCCAAATAGTGAACTTCTTCTTGAATTATTTCATTACCATCAACACCAACACCTATGTCTTGGGTCTTTTGTTGATACCCATTGAACTCTCCCACATAGTTAACCGGCTTTTGAGTAATGAGAAACGCCTTGCTCATCTTATCTAGCTTCTCGGTAATCTCCTTAAGCTTAATATCTTGACTACTAGTATCTCTCAAATCCCTATCGTAGTCTCCTCCATAACAAGCATTACTTTGTGCCAAGTTTTCTATCAATTGCTCTCCTTAGTTCACATTTAAGTTGGCAAAGCTTCTGTAGCTAGCCGTATCCAAATCCCTTCTACACTCCTCATTCACACCTCTATGGAAGATCCTTAGTAGGTTCTCCTTTGAGACATTGTGATGAGGACAACTCCTTGTGTAACCTTTTAGTCTCTCCCAAGCATCATAAAAACTCTCTTGACAACCTTGTTTGAAGCTTGTGATGTCATTTCTTATCTTTGCGGTCATTTGCCTAGGAAAGAACATGTTGAGGAACTCTTTCTTCACTAGCTCCCAAAAAGACACAAGCTTCAAAGCTATGTTCTTCTCTCATTGGGAGGCCTTGTTGCCTAGAGAGAAGGGGAACAAAATCATCTTGATAGATTCTCCGGGAACACCATTCATCTTCACCGTTCTACAAAGCCTCTCAAACTGATCAAGGTGGTCCAAGGGATCTTCCATTGACAAGCCATTGTACCTTTGGTTTTGCACCATGTTGATCAAGCTCGACTTGATCTCAAAGTTGTTGGCTATAATGGGGGTGTATGGATTCCTATGGCTGCCCCTCTAACATTAGGCTCATCAAAAGCCCATATGGGTCTAAGCTCCGGTTGTCCATTAATCGGTGCTCGTGGTTGCACATCTATACCTGGTGGGCGTTCTTCTTCGTTAGCCATACCGAAGCGCCTCAAATGCTCTAGATGCCCTCTAGCTCTCCTTTATCCTTCTATTCTCTCTTTCAAGTTGGACCAAATCCAGAATACAATCAGGAACCTCTTCTTGTTGACTCCTTTGTTCCATACACCTTGAAAAATACAAAATAAATGAAAAATATGTGAAAGGTTAGTGTCAAAATAAAGAAAATAAATACTTAGTCTCAAAACAAGACCAAATCCTAATGGCTATTGCTTATTTCCCCGGCAATGGCGCCAATTTGATAACAAGGATTTTGCAATCCTAATAGAGGTTTATCAAATAACCTTTATACGATGTGTATAATAGGTATCGATCCTCAAGGAAACTAGATTAGCAACACTATGATTGTAGATTTCATTTTCAATCTAAGCTATACTATGGTGGCGTTTTTAGAAACCAAATTCAAACTCAAATAAAGCGGGAAATACAAAAAACGGATTTGAAATCAATAAGATAAAAGGAATGAGCTTAGGAAATGGCATAACATTAAGATGAAATGATGAATGTATGATGATGCAAGAACACATGAATAATAATATCTTAGGCTAAAGAATCATTAACTAGACTAATCCATTCTCATAGAATTAGTCTCTACACTAATCAATGAATCATCAACAACTCTCATTGGCAATTCAAATGACTAATGAGCATTAACAACAAGCTCTAATTCAACCACTAATTACCCTAATCAACTATTATCATAGGCTAGGTATGAAAATCACATTTAAGTTTCAATCAAGCATTTTAACAAACACCTAATCTAGCATTACTAGCAACCTAAATGAAAGACTAACATATAATCTCGCCCTAAACATTACCAATAATCCATCAATCATCTCAATTACCAAATCCTAAACTCATCTAACAGACTACTCACTCATAGCTATGAAAACACAAATTAATTGGTTTGATTGATGTATAATCACAATTATAAGAAGAATAGTTGAAAGATTTAAGAAGATAAGAAGATTTTATACTTTGAATCAAGAGATCTCATACAAAGGTTCTTAAGAGGCTAAAAAAATCTCATAAACAAAGCATAATGTTTTCTAATTAGGTTTAGAGTATTTATAGTAAAAGATAAAAAGAGAGTTGGTTCAATACATAACCAACTGATTAATTTTAGATTCAGCTTGAATTGGACTGGTTTAACAACTTGAACCAGATCTTCAGATGCATCCCATCAGTCTGTCTAGGTCGTTAATTCTAACCGCTGGATGGCCATCATTCAGTCTTGACCGCTGGAGGCCATTGGTCAGTGTTCACCGCTGGAAATGCCCATGCAATTCACCAGGTGAATTTGTCGAAGCTCCAGCGGTGTGTCTTGGCCGCTGGTTCTGACCGCTGTGAACTAATTTGGTCATAACTCTTTAACGGCTCATCAAAATGACTCGAGACTACCTTCATTGGAAAGCTAACTCAAATTCCTATAAGTTTCATCAAGGGTTCTGGATCTGAAATGCAAAGGAAGGTCTTAAGCTGAGTTGATCTTTGAGTCACTTTGGAATGGTTCTTGATCATCATTTCTCTTATTTGCTTCTTTTCCACTCTATTTGATCCATGTTCTTGCAAATCTCACCTCCAACACCTAATAACAAAGATTCATATGCAAAATGCATCTAATACTCTAAATATGCAATGAAACACACATGTAAACAATGAGAAATAAACTCTAAAACAATGTAAAATTGCAACATATCAGTTTGCAATCCGTATTGGGGGGACACAAGGTGGATCAAACTCAGATTTTTTTTTCTCACATCTCACACGGATATGAAAAGGTTCAATTATAATCTCAGTTAAGAGGATGAAGAATCTTGTCGTAGTGTATAAACTCTTGAGGTTTATAGATAATTTCTAAGAAATACCCGAAATGCATTTCTTGTGGTATGAAATCTATGATTTCGATTCTGGCTTATGGAAAACTCTTGATGTCACACGGCATTGGAGTATATTTTGTATTTCCGGTAGCTCCTGTAGTGTTTCTCTTAAGGGAAAGTCTTATTGGTATGCCAGAGAAACGAATCCGAATAATTTTATAAAAGAGTACATATGTTTTGATTTTACAAAGGAGAGATTTGGGCTGCTTCTACCTCTACCGCCTAGTGTTAGAAATAAAGACTATACATATGTGACTTTATCTTATGTTAGAGAAGAAAAGCTTGCGGCTTTATTTCAGCACCACAATCCCATTTGATCGTGAGCTTGAGATATGTACTACAACTAAGATTGAGGCAGAAATGTTGTCGTAGAGTAAGTTCTTGAGAATGGAAACAGGATCCAAGATAAGGATTCAAATGAGTTCATACATTGATGAGGATAAGCAAGTCTTCATGGGTTTTGAGAGAGATGATAGCAAAACATTTATTAACATCATTGGAGAGCCTGAATACTTAAAATAAGTGAACATCATTGGAAAGGCTGAATACCTAAAAGATACTGTCGGCTAAATGCGTGCTCTTATGTTCCAAGCTTTGTCCAAATTAAGAAACCTTCACGAGGGAAAAGGATAAAAAAAAGTAGTTTAGAAAAGAGTCGATTTGATCAAAACAAGTTGAGATTTGACGAAATTGGAAAGCTACACTTGAGCTATAATCTATATAGCTAAAAAGATGCGTAAAAGGAAAAAAAAGAGAGGATTTATATTATGTTATAAACTTCTATTTAATTTCTTTATACTTTATTTTGGCATATACGTCGAGGAATTTGTAACAGAGTCTACTTTCAATCACTTTTGTTGCTTTACAAATGTTTTTCATTTTCCGAATTTCAGGATTTGTTACCTTGATTTAGACATGAACTTACAATATAAAACTTTCAGACTTTTCCAATTAAAATAAAAATAAAAATCGGTGCTTATAATATGCCTCGTTTCTTTATTACAACATTCACAACAAATATGTCTTATTTCACACAAACATTACACATTAATTCTCACTCTCACACATATACAAATCGTTGCATATAATATGCCTCGTTTTTTTTTATCTTGTAGTTTCTTTTTGTCTTTTTTAATTTTTACTTTGTACATTCACATTTTTTAATTAATAAATTCGAAATTTAAACAATATAGATGCTGAAATCAAAGATACAATATAAAGTTATTTGATTATTCCAGTTAGCTAATAAATTCCACTTTATTACCATAGAAAACATACAAATCGAGGCATATAATATGCCTCGTTTATTTATTACAACATTCACAACAAGCATATCTTATTTCACACATATGTCTTATATAAAGATCCATATTGATTCTCACACACATATATAATTAAATTAGCCAATGCTCGGGGTTTCTGTGACAATGCCATAGTCATCGACACGTACATAGACATTATCACACCTAAGAACGGTGAGAACTATAGCATTTTTAGTTATTATCCTAGCCGTCACTTTCGTATTTTCTCTTTCAATTATCTCTTTTGCTTCTTCTCCTCTTTTCCCCACTAATTCAGGCCACGAACTCTTCATCCCTTCACCTGCTGTATCTATACATACAAATATATATTACTAAAGTATAATACTCTTACAAAAAAAAACTGTTTTTAATATGAAAACTTTATATTTGATGTGTTGAAAAATTCATTTAAAAATTTAGAAGTTCCAATATATTTTATATTCAACAAAATTACTGTTTTTAAAATTGAAGTCATAGTAGAATATTCTAGTTATACATGTTAAAAGATAAGATACCTGGGCATAAGTCAGAGATTCCAGACATTTTTCTCTCTTTCTTTAATTCTCTCTTTCTTCTTGAGGAGGTTATGATTTGTGAAGATTGTACAAAACCTAGATGTCTATTTATAGAAACATTTACGATGGCTGTTCATTTTCTATACGGTATGTATACATGAAAACGTTGAGAGAGATGGATTTGTACGTTTTTGACCCGACTTGATGTTATCTTTTGAAAATTTTCAATTATGTATATATATGTCTTTTTTGTCATCATTAGAATTACCTATTTACAAACTTTCAATTATATATTGTTGTAAAGAGTTTCACCTACTTTAGAGATGTACAGAGATATGTAAAATTTATAAAATTGGGGGTTTTTTTTTTCTTTTAACGACAAATGATATATATAAAGTGAAAGAAGAAAACCATTTTTTAAAAAGGATCAATGCCGACTGTCCCTTCTTTCGAAAGGTAAGATCTTAAGCGACCACCCTGAATAGCATTCCTAACAATATCTCGCACCATTAAATTTGCTTTAAATCAAGCAAAAAACCATATAAAAAATTGATCAAGTCATGCATATAGATTGTAGGTTCTTGTAAAATTTAACGCGTATATTTCTTAAATTGGTGGTCATTTAACACCGCCTTATACATCGATTGACTTTGATTACAACCCATAATATATTTTCATCATAAAGTTTTTTCATCTAAAAATTCTAATACTATTGTTATGGAAGTTCATTTGAAAACATAATCTAAAATCAACAAAATCTCAATTCCAAAACTATTGTGTTTCGCCTATAATAGTCCTAATAGTTACAAGAAAAGACTCAAAATAGACATTTTCAGAAATTTATTTCTAAACAACATCTCTTCTAGTTGAAAAAAATCCTTTCCAAGGGATTTTGTTTGAAAATAAATTTTTAAAATGGTCTATTTTAGACAATGCCCGTATAGTTAATGTAATATCATCAAACTCATTAAATCTAATTTTGAATTAAAAAAAATTTAACAAAATTGTTTTACAAATTTTACTCACATACATTGTGTGGGAATTAGAACTTTTTATTTCTTTTTTTCTTCCTTAATTTTTGAGCGGTGTAGAAGAAAAGCCATTTGAATATTCACATTTGAATAGTTCAAGTTGAGTTTATTGCTCACTGTTCTTATCCACAACCTTATTGACATTTACATTCATATATTAAATACTTCAAGAGGCACTTCAAATTTATTATTATATTAAACCCTATAGAGATTCATCTAAAACCAATGTTTTTATACCCGATCCGGACAACAAGCCGGATGACCTTCTGGATCACCGGATCACTGATCGAACCGGGTCAACCGCCGAGTCAATAGAATAAGTAATACTTTATATATCATTATGTATTTATTAATATTTCTATGTATTATTTTATGAAATTAAAAACAAAATATTAAACGTATTGGAATAGTTAAACGGTAATACCATGTTTGATAAAAATAAAAAAGATTTAATAGCAATATTAAAGTAATTCAATCAAATTTAAATAAAAAGTGAAGAAACCACTAAAATAGTGGAAAATTAGAAATAATAAAAATAAAATAATTAACCAGTCATATGTAGACGCTTTAAAAAATACAAGTTATAAAAAATAAGTGTAAAATTACTATTTTATTATCAAAATCAAACATTTTATTTGAATCAAAATAGTTATAAAATCAACAATTTAAAATATTTGAAAAACTTTCTTGACCCGTAACCGGATGGACCGGTTGAACCGGCCGGATGCCAGGTTAATGGCAGATTTTTCTGGGTTTTTTCGGTTTTATTATTGCTGGATATTAATACTAAACTCGAACTGGAGTAGTGTCCGGCTTCCGGATTAACCGGTCAGACTGGCCGGGTCGGATCGGACGTGAAAACACTGTCTAAAAAAAGAGCACGAATACTCGTTTAATTTATAGATAAAAGTTTATTTGTCATGTGTTTTTTTTGTAATTTAGAAGTCGTTTAATTTATAGTCAGTCGTGGATGACTTGAGTACGATGTGATAATTCTATCAGATCCTAACGTTTATATTATTACTATAATCAGGCTGGCTTTGAAGACTTTATATTTTGATTAAAATAACTTGGAAAGTCAATATTAAATAACGGCCGTTATACTTGTAATTAATTTTGATATTCTACTAACTCTATAAATAGCATGTTTGTCACCAGGAGAAGAAATATATGCATATACATTTTAGTCAAAAAGATGGCAAGCACCATTATGTATATTGTTATCATCATTAGACCTTCTTTCTTAATTTCGATGGCCAATAATTATATGTTAACCAAGAAAAAATAAGTGGGTACACTCTTATGGGTGAAAATACTTGTTCACCTCCTTTAAATTCATCCAATAAGATTATGTTACATAATATTATATTTAAATAAAAATTTAATAAATAAATAAATCAAAAAATTAATTATTTTAACTTTTGGGTTCGCTGAGCTGTATCTGTTAGGGTATATAGTTTTATATGTTTTATTTATTTAGTTTTAGTTATTATTTTTATTTAAATAATTAACTAAAACTAAAAAAATTAAAAAATTTAAATATTTTAAAATTTTAGCCTTTGGGTTCGCTGAGTTGTATCCCTTATGGTATAGTTTTATATGTTTTATTTATTTAGTTTTAGTTATTATTTTTTATTTAAATAATAAATTAAAACTAAACAAATTAAACAAATTAAATATTTTAAAATTTTATCCCTTGGATTCGCTGAGTTGTATCCTTTAGGGTATAGTTTTATATATTTTATTTATTTAGTTTTAGTTAAATAATAAATTAAAACTAAATAAATATAACAAATTAAAAATTAAAAATTTTAACCTTTGGGTTCGCTAAGTTGTATCCCTTAGGGTATAGTTTTATATGTTTGATTTATTTAGTTTTAATTTATTATTTTTATTTAAATATAATATTACGTGAATAATCTTATTAGATGATTTTTCTTAATTTATTTTATTTATTTTATTTATTTTATTTATTTTATTTGTTTAATTATAATTTTTATTTAAATATAATCTTAGTTGATATATTTTTATTGATTAGATTTAGAAAGAGTGATTAATGATTAATTGATTAGATTTAGAAATATTAATTAATGATAATATTATATGGCATATTTTGATTGGCTAGTGAAAAAAGAGGTGAACAAAGAGGTTCACTCCTAGGGGTGAACCCAAGTATTGTTCGTTAATCAATGAATAAACAGATATAGGAAAAGAGTCATGGCCAGAGCTTATGGGGACAAAAGGAGAATATGCAAAAGAAGTGATCGAAACAGAGAATCCAAAAATGAATGCAGTTAACATTTTGGATGGAACTAACATTCCTTTCATTTATATTTGCGATAGCCTTTATGTTTGGGTTAACGATCACGGAATCGTTGTTCAAATTCCTATCAATGGTTAATTGTATTATGATCAGTATCAAAAAATGTTGTAGCTCTATTTCTATATATATATAAAAAGATAACTAAGCATTTGTTCTAAATATATACTTTGTAATGAAGAGATTGTTATGTTATCTTTTTTTTTGTCATCTGGATTTATTATTTATTACAAATTATGAGAACTGTTACATAGACGATTCTACCATTGACAATTTCTTCTGACCCTTATTAGATTCATGACAGACGATATTTCCTTCTCCATGATCTTGATGGACACTCTGACGACAATTCTTTTTCTATGTAGAATCATGGCGAACGGCTATAATTGTGCATCACTGGAGATCTCCCGTAAACTTGCCCCCATTAATCTGCAAATTTGTTAAAAAATCGTAATATCTGGGACTCGAACCCCAGGACCTCCTAATGTAGAGGCATTAATTAGCCTTTGATCAACCAATGGGCCAAGGCGGCTTCCACCGATTGTTATGTTATATCATATATAAAACTGAAGATTCTGATTTATTTTTGTCAACTGTGTATTGTGTTTTTTGTAACTCTGATTGTTTATCTGCAGCTAAATTTCTGTAATTCATGTAATAATGGGACTATTTAATCGTTTTATTTATTTTTACTAAATAGTTTCTGAGACACACCATAAATAATCCCATCAAACCTGGCGAAAACCAGTTAACATGGAAACATGAAGAATCCTTGTGTTTAATTTAGAAACAGAACTCAGTAACTTAGAGTATAATCTTGTGTCAACAATAAAACAATCATCACTTATGTATCTTACTAAATCCATAGCACAACAGTGGCGGTTATGACTTCTGAGCATAGCAAAATGAAACATTCGTCTAGGTCCTCCAAATATTTGACACCAAGTTTTATATAGAAATAGACTCTCATTTTTATAAGAAAATATTTTAATATGTAAACAGGCCTCATAATTTGTTTTTGGTTAGGGCCTTCCAAACTGCATCTCTCTTTGACAATAACTAAGAGCAAAACATTGAGAAACCATTAATAGCCTCTTCGCTTTGGTTCAACCGGAGAAACCATAAGCACATATAATATCTCTAAAAATGGATTCGAGTGTATAAAACTTCTTGTTGTGAATCCGCAAGATATGAATAAAACCCTAAGAAAGAGAGAGAGAATTAAGAGCGAGAATTTATTGAAGTAAATACTTTTTTGTCTAGGGTTCTTATATTTAATCTGATGATTCAATTATAGACATTTAGACTCTTTTATATAAGCCTCAAGAAACCCGATATAAACCCTAAAAGAAAACAAAAATCTTCTAAAACATGTTGTACATTTTTATTCGGGCCCTAAGACAATAGGGCTATTTTTAAGTCACTTTGAACAACAAACTCCACCTTGACAAAAAAATCTCTTTGGCTGCGGCTCTATGCTTGTTTATGGGGGTAACCTTCATCTTCTTTGAGACACTCTTCTAATCGTGCCACATTGAGGGCTCCTTCCACACCGAACATACAACCAACACCCACTTTCCTAGGTCCACAGTTTTTGACCTAGGCTCTGATACCAATTGTTGGGCTCCTACAAGACCAACTCAACTCCTAACTCCCTCATTAGTATGATATTATCCGCTTTGAGCCCAAGTAGCTAAGTCCGCACGGATTTGTTTTTGGTCTCCTTCCCAAAAGGTTTCATACTAATTAGAAATTAACTTATCTTATATATAATAAATGTATTCTCTAATCTTCCGATGTGGGACATTGGTTTGTTTCCCAACATTTCTCAAAGACTCGAAGGTGGTTGAGAACAAATGTGATGTTCGGAAGTGAGAGGTATTTTAATAATGAATACGTAAGTGTTAATTAGAAGACTCGGAAGAGATTTCATATAATGTAATATTGTAATAACATCTTCAAAAGTCCGACTAGATTTTGAAGCCCACAACTGGCTCAAGTTTTATTTAGGGTTTTTATGTATCTTATATTGTGTGTAACTTAGTTCTTTACGAACATGTTAGGATAATTCAAGTCTTCCACTACTGGGGTTTATTGTTATGCATCTTGAAAGATGTTAGTAGGATTATGGTTTGGAATCCGTATTGGGGGCAACCAAGGTGTTACTCAGATTTTTTTCTCTCATCTCACACGGATATGAAAGGTTCAATTATAGTCTCAGTCAAGAGGATAAATAATCTTGTTGTAGTACATAAACTCTTGAGGTTTATAGATAATTTCTACGAAGCACCCGAAATGTAATTCTTTTGGTATGAAATCTACGATTTTGATTCTGGTTTATGGAAAAATCTTGATGTCACTCCACATTGGAGTATATTTTTTATTTCTGGTAGCTCCCGTAGTGTTTCTCTTAAGGGAAAGAGTTATTGGTGTGCCAGAGAAAGGAACCCAAACAATTTTATAAAAGAGTACATAATCTGTTTTTATTTTACAAAGGAGAGATTTGGGCCGCTTCCATCTACCGCCTAGTGTTAGAAATAAAGATTATTGATAACATTGCATTTTGGCATGTTTTTACTATTTTTTTATTGCAACTTAGCATAGGTTTTAGGCATTACTCTTATCACTTATTGCATTTATTTGACATTTAGGATATTTAGTCTCTTTGCATTAGTTTGCATGCATTTTGCATACATGTGGTACTTTTAAGGTACTTGAAGCTGCAAGGAGTCATCACTTGTGTGACCTCTCAGGCCATGAAGACACGTAGGGATTTTTGTGAGGAGTCATGACTCGAGTGACATGGAGCCATAGAGTTAAAGACTACAAAGGAAGCTCAAGTTACTCGAGGAGGCTACTCGGATGAAGACTCGAGGAGGCTACTCGACCAGACCACTTGACTGCTGGGTCAAGTGGTGAGCACCGCCGACAAGATTCCGCAATTTATAGCAAGCCGTTCATTAACCCTAATTCTTATGTATAAATACCAATGTTCTAAAATCGCTATCGCTAGGCGTCGGCGAGGCACTATCTAGCGTATAGAGGTATATGACGTTTATCACGGGGATTATACGGTGTATATTGTTTTATTAAAATATATATATATAATCAATTTTTATGTATATACATATGATCTATATGATATGAATTAAAAGTTTATGTCATTTATATGAAAATTAAAATAGCTGAATATCAAACATAAACCAAATGAGTAATGAAAATGTTTTAAAATATAATAAAAATTCAAAGTCGAATAAAAGAAAAAAACCAACGTAATAGCCAAAGTGATAAATCTTTTTCATGTATTAGGAATTTCTTCTTCTTCATCGGATATGAAATTTTTTTCATGTAGTTCTCTAGCTATCTTCATTCATATAATATCTTCTAACTAATTTGTCCTCACTTGATTCAGATTCTGTAGACAAGTCCGTAGATAAGAGAAAACGTTAATAGCAGTTTTGTTAAATGATTTTTCCAAAAAAAAGAAAAAAATGGAAATTGTATATACGATATCGTTTATACGGCATATAAACGGTGTATATACGACCATATTGTCTTCACCGTATAAATTAACTGTATAGCATAAATACAGTACGGTAGCCAACTGTACAAAGGTATATCGCCGTATATCTGACCGTAATGCCGTATTTATAACACTGATAAATACATAGGTTAATGATAACTCGCGAAAAGAAGCGATTTTTACACAACTTTTATTTCTGCGCCGATTTAGCATAATTAGTTTATCTCTCTTAGTTTTCTCTCTCTAGTTTATCTTTAGATTTTGATTTGGATTTTCTATGACCCTTTGAGATTTAATAAGATCGAGTTTTTATTTACTGTTCCTTTTTCTAAATTTCTTTCTCATCATATCATCCTTCATCTATGACAAGTCAAAACTCTTCTGGGCTTTTGGCTTCGATGATGATCTCGATGAGTGAGTAGTCGTTTTAGGGTTTTTGGGGATGGATTAGGTAGTCTCACTCGATCGCCATGGGTTTTTGTTGGTTTATGCTGATTCGGTTTTAAAATCCCTCTTGGGTTCTTGTTTTTAATGCTTGTACCTCTCTGATCAAGAGGATCATGATTTTAGATGACTTCATGAGCATCAAAAGTGCCTTAAACCATCAGGTCT
Organism: Cardamine occulta; assembly: GCA_028015245.1. Classification (NCBI taxonomy): domain Eukaryota; kingdom Viridiplantae; phylum Streptophyta; class Magnoliopsida; order Brassicales; family Brassicaceae; genus Cardamine; species Cardamine occulta. Next base: position 4,699,985 of record CM051382.1, read on the forward strand.
AGTTTTCCAGGGATTAAGACACAATAGCGTGAGAGTTGGTGCATCAGATGTTGATTTACGTCACTACCCAACTACTCACTTGTTATGAGTCTTTCTTGGCTTTGACAGATCGATCCTTAGTCACTTGTTGAGACCCTTCACCACGACAGTGGGTTGGATTAGAAATGAGATCCGTTGTCAAGGGATTCACCCTGAGTTTAGTAAATTAGCACCCATGGCGTGAGAGTGTAGATGATCCTATGAGTCTATCCCCAAGATCCCTTTGTCCTTTATTTTAGTCGTAATTTTTAGATCTGTCTTTACTGCTTTTATTTAGTAGTTTAGCACCACTCGGCCAAGTCCACTCGAGTTCACCACTCGGGTGACCTACTCGAGTCACTTAGGATTTTGCAACTAGTCTTAGTTTTGCATGTTTAGTTCATGATTTGTTAGAGTGTGACAGGCTCTGCATCTCTAGTTTAATTTTCTATATTTTAGGTTGTTAGTAAGAAAAATCCCTAAAATATATTGCTTGACTTGCTAGCTTAATCCATATGTTAAGTGCTACAGACATGCTCTAGATTAAGTTCGACATTTCACCCTCTATATTATCTATCGATTGAAACTGAGAAAAAATAATGAGTTTCAATTTGGCGTCGTTGCCGGTTTAGAGTCATTGTCTGCACATTTATCATTTTTAAACTTACTAAATCATGTTTCTTTTGCATAAAAGATCTGAGATTTTCATCTAGCAAGGCTTGTTCTAGCTACTAGACTTCTCGGATCGATATTCTATTTGCATTAGCCTTTTGTTTAAAGTCTTACTGATTTGTGTTGAAGTTCTGTTTGTGTTGCATCAGGTACCATTCTACTCGATTAGTCTACTCGAGTACTCTACTCAAGTGCTTCTCTCGAGTCGTCCTTCCACCGCATGCGAACACACTCTCAGACTCGCTTAGATTAATTCACGAAGGAGACACCAGTTGAAATGGCAGAGCAACCTGCACCTCGAGTCATTGGAGCTGGTGATGCACCAAGCACACACTCCACCAGTCAAGGGATTATGGCACCTCCTGTTGCCAACAACAACTTTCGAGATCAAATCCAGTCTCATCAGCATGGTCCAGAGCCACAAATTTCACAGTCTCCCCATGGAGAACCCATTGGAACATCTTGACCAATTCGACCGTTTGTGTGAGCTCACGAAGATCAACGGTATATCTGAAGATGGGTTCAAGCTTCATCTATTCCCCTTCTCTCTAGGCGATAAGGCCTCTCAATGGGAACGAGTTTTCCCCAGAATTCTATCACTACTTGGGATGATTGCAAGAATGCGTTTCTCCTGAAGTTATTTTCCAACTCCAGAACAGCAAAGCTGAAGAATGACATCTCAAGCTTCACTCAGAGGAACAATGAAAGCTTCTCAGAAGCTTGGGAGAGGTTCAAGATGTATACAACTCAATAAATTGATATTTTGGTCCAAATGTTACCTCAATAAACTAATAACTTTGAGAAATTAATAAAATATTAGAAAATATATTGGTCCCAATATTATTAATTTATAGAGGTTTAGCTGTAATTTAATATTGTAATATCATCTTCAAAAGCCCGACTAGATTCTGAAGCCGACGACTAGCTCAAGTTTCATTTAGGGTTTTTATGTATCTTATATTGTGTGCAAAATGTATACATCTATAGAGCTAAAAGGTCAACTCAGTCCTTTACAAACAAGTCAGGATAACTAAGTCTTCCACTATGAGGGTTTATTGTTATGCATCTTGAAAGATGTTACTAGGATTATGGTTTGTGATAACAAGGATTTTGCAATCCTAATAGAGGTTTATCAAATACGATGTGTATAATAGGTATCGATCCTCAAAGAAACTAGATTAGCAACACTTGGATTGTAGATTTCGTTTTCAATCTAAGCTAAACTATGGTGGCGTTTTTAGAAACCAAATTCAAACTCAAATAAAGCGGGAAATACAAAAAACGGATTTGAAATCATTAAGATAAAAGCAATGAGCTTAGGAAATGGCATAACATTAAGATGAAATGATGAATGTATGACGATGCAAGAACACATGAAGAACAATTTCTTAGGCTAAAGAATCATTAACTAGACTAATCCATTCTCATATAATTAGTCTCTACACTAATCAATGAATCATCAACAACTCTCATTGGAAATTCAAATGACTAATGAGCATTAACAACAAGCTCTAATTCAACCACTAATCACTCTAATCAACTATTATCATAGGCTAGGTATGAAAGCATATTTAAATTTCAATCAAGCATTTTAACAAACACCTTATGGGCATAAAAATGCAAATGATATAGACTAAAAATCTCTTGCCTAATCTAGCATTACTAGCAACCTAAATGAAAGACTAACATATAATCTAGCCCTAAACATCATCAATAATCCAACAATCATCTCAATTACCAAATTTTAAACTCATCTAAAATACTACTCACTCATAGTTATGAAAACACAAATCAATTGGTTTGATTGATGCATAATCACAATTATAAGAAGAATAGTTGAAAGATTTAAGAAGATGAGAAGATTTGATACTTTGAATCAAGAGATCTCATACAAAGGTTCTTAGAGGCTAAACAAAACCTCATAAACAAAGCATAATGTTTTCTAATTAGGTTTAGAGTATTTATGGTAAAAGATAAAAGAGAGTTGGTTCAATACATAACCAACTGATTAATTTCATATTCAGCTTGAATTGGACCGGTTTAACAACTTGAACCAGCTCTTCAGATCGTCCCATCGGTCTGTCTTGGTCGTTAATTCTGACCGTTGGAGGCCATTGGTCAGTCTTGACCGCTGGGAATACCCATGCAATTCACCAGGTGAATTTGTCGAGCTCTAGCGGTGTGTCTTGGCCGCTGGTTCTGACCGCTGTGCACTAATTCCCCCAAACTTATCTCTTGCTTGTCTATAAGCAAACAATGAAAGATAAGCCGAGAAAAGGTTTGAAAATGGGGATTCCAAACCACAAAGTGTCAAACGAAAGATGAAACGCATTGTCCTCAAAGATGGTTAAATGGTGCAAGAACAATCATCTTACTTTTTAGTACTTCTCCATGTTCGTTTCAATGCAATTTTCTAGTGAAACCCCTTGTACTAAATTAAAGACTCACAACCACATCAAAGACATCTCTTTAAAATTCATTAATATGTTCAAAGTGCGGTCTAAGCTTATGGGAATCAAATCAATCTCAATCGGTTTTGGGTTAAGGCTATTTGAGGTGAGTTCAAAAGAGTTTCTCTTTGGGTGATTTGTCTCAAAACAAAGGAATGCTAATCAAATGCAAAATATATCTAAGAAAGGGAACAATTTATGCATACAAAGCTTAACTCTCGTTATTCTACCCCAACTTATGATATGCATCCGAGTTTATACCCTTTTCACACTCTTTTCATTCTCTTCTCATTCTCTTTTCAACCCCAAAACATTAGACTCTTTGGTCTTTTTAATATTTAACGTCATGATCAATCTCTTTTCTTAGCCTCCTAGGGATAACCTTTTAGTTCAACACTTAGCTCTTTTCTATCTCTTTCTTTTGCTTTTTCTTGCTCCCAATACTTACTTCTTTTGAAAATCTTAAGGAAGCTACACTTTTCTTTTTCTTTTTCAACTAGAGACTTAGAGCTTTTTGGTATATTACTTGGTTTCCTTAGGGACTCTTTTCTTAACTTTGATTAAGCTTTTCTTTTCATCTTTTCTTACTTTCCAAACTCTCAATACCACCTACCTAATCTAACCATCCAAGTTTTATTCCAAACCTAATTGCTAGACTTACCATTGCTAGCTAAAACGAGAGCTAATCCTTTGTCGTTCCTGATACTCTCAAGTTTTTTCATAATCATAGCATTATCAAGAAAAAGGCCTCACTCAACAAATATAGCATTGGTCAAAATAAAATCTTGGGTTATAGGTGTGGAACTATCCTAATGATGATGATAGCTACTTCAGTTAACAAAGAGTGGCAATGTGGATAAGATAACTCAAGTATTTTATTAGGACCATGAGAATATATTCAAAACCCCTAAGCGAGACAATTAAATATTCAATGAAGTCCAATAAAATAGAGATGCTTTAAAGATCGTGCAAGCTTTACAAAGGTAGAGGTTGAAGTTCCAATATGCAAAGGTCAAAACATGGATTTTTCATTTTTTCAAAAATGTTCAAGCAACAAATAACCATGATCAAGGGCAATGATCTTAATCCTAAGCTTGAACTTCTACAAAGCATGAATTCCATGTGCAAATGCATATGTAAATGCAAGTTATATGCTTCTAGACTCAATCTTAATAGCAATATGTAAATGCAAAGCTACATGTTTCTTTTTGTGTTTTTCAAAATTTTCAAAAACAATTTAGCTTTCTAATGCAAATAGATGTATGCATGAGACTCAAATATGCAAAAAGAAAATAAGAACACAGAAAACGACATTAGAGACGGGTCTCTCCCCCAAACTTAGTTCACACCGTCCCGGTGTGAAATAGAATTCAAGAAAGAAACGGAAAACACACAAAAGCAAAAACGAAAATGGTATATACAAGGGAGATGGAGAGGGTCATACCTTGGCCCTAGTCGTGAACCTTAGGGAATGAAGCAAGTGGTGGAGTGGAGGAACTCCTTGGATGGTCCTTGAATGTGAGTGTGAGGACCGTCTTCATCAATGCTTCAACTCCTTGGTGTCCTTTTTCTTTGAGGTCGGGTGGGATGATTGCTTTAACCGATGCAAAGGGAGTATGTCGTCCTTTGCATTTCACTCTATACTCAAGCTTCTCATCAATACATCTTGAAGGGTGAAAAGTCATAGAATGGGTTACCAACCTCTTTTCAATACAACTTTCTTCACATTGAGCAAACAAGGAGTGTAAACATTCTCCATCCAATGAATCTTCATCGAGCTCTACTTCTTGATTCTTCTCTCTTACACCATTAAGCTTCTCTTTCTTTTCCCAATCTTCATTGGTGATAGTACCACAAAAAATTATAGAGTAGGGCTTGATGGGGTAAGAAACCTTGGGGTTCACATGGGTGAGAGTCACTCTTTTGGTTGGGAAGTTGATGCTTGCTCCCACCGTGTTGAGAAATGGAGTTCCAAGAATTAGAGGAAGCTTATCCATTTTCCCTCGATCCACTATCATGAAGTCTGTTGGCACTAGGCAATCTCCAACTATAAGAGGATAATCTTCAAGCATCCCAAGTGTAGATTTTGAAGAAGCATATACATATGTGATTGAGACTGAGTGTTGCTTCATTTCATTGATACCAATACTCTTCATCATATCAAACTATATCACATTCACACTATCACGGGGTCACATAAAAGCATTCTCAACTTTCAAATCCCCAAGGGAGCAAGAGATGGTGAATGTACCCGGATTCTTGAGCTTTGGAAGAGTCTTGGGTGAAAGAGGTTTGCTTGTGGTTCATATAAACTCATTACTTCCTACAACTTTGCCCGGTTGTCAAGAATAGGTTAAATGAACTTCTTGTAGGTAGGTACTTGGTACAAGTTGTCCATAGAAGGCAATGGAACACCAATCTCATTCATACTTGACTTGAAGCTTGAGAGTACCTTCTTTTGTGCGTTAGTGTAGAATCTTCGGAAAGGGATGGGAGGGGCTCCTAAGGAGACCTATCAACCTTTGTTGCTTCTTTCTTCTCAACCATAGGAGCCTTAACTTCTTGTTTAGAGCACACTTGTACCCTGGTTTCACTTTTACTAACCAAATCCACACCATTCATACCATAGAGAAGTTTAGAGAACTCTTCTAAATCTCTTTCGTGATCACTCTCATCACTTGTGAGGAGAACATTACAATACTCGTTGGGTTTTGTTTGGTTTTGCTCGGTAATGCTTCACTTTGATTCTTCGAACTTGAAGAAGCTTGAGCAACTTTAAGATCAATGGCCTTCATATGAGAAGCCAAACTATTGATCTTCCCATCGAGATCATTATATATACCATCCATCTTGGAATCCATGCCATTCATTCTTACTCCATCAATTCTCTTTCCTATCTCCATGTTACCTTTGGTTTGACCCTCTAGTAGTAGTTTTAGGAGATCGTCGGTAGAGGGTTGTGTAGTGTTGTTGTATTGATTTCTTGGTTGGAAGTTGACATATGGTCTTGGTTGGAAGTTTTTACTGTAACCATTTCCTTGATAGCCTCCTTGTTTGCCCAAATAGTGAACTTCTTCTTGAATTATTTCATTACCATCAACACCAACACCTATGTCTTGGGTCTTTTGTTGATACCCATTGAACTCTCCCACATAGTTAACCGGCTTTTGAGTAATGAGAAACGCCTTGCTCATCTTATCTAGCTTCTCGGTAATCTCCTTAAGCTTAATATCTTGACTACTAGTATCTCTCAAATCCCTATCGTAGTCTCCTCCATAACAAGCATTACTTTGTGCCAAGTTTTCTATCAATTGCTCTCCTTAGTTCACATTTAAGTTGGCAAAGCTTCTGTAGCTAGCCGTATCCAAATCCCTTCTACACTCCTCATTCACACCTCTATGGAAGATCCTTAGTAGGTTCTCCTTTGAGACATTGTGATGAGGACAACTCCTTGTGTAACCTTTTAGTCTCTCCCAAGCATCATAAAAACTCTCTTGACAACCTTGTTTGAAGCTTGTGATGTCATTTCTTATCTTTGCGGTCATTTGCCTAGGAAAGAACATGTTGAGGAACTCTTTCTTCACTAGCTCCCAAAAAGACACAAGCTTCCAAGCTATGTTCTTCTCTCATTAGGAGGCCTTGTTGCCTAGAGAGAGGGAACAAAATCATCTTGATAGATTCTCCGGGAACACCATTCATCTTCACCGTTCTACAAAGCCTCTCAAACTGATCAAGGTGGTCCAAGGGATCTTCCATTGACAAGCCATTGTACCTTTGGTTTTGCACCATGTTGATCAAGCTCGACTTGATCTCAAAGTTGTTGGCTATAATGGGGGTGTATGGATTCCTATGGCTGCCCCTCTAACATTAGGCTCATCAAAAGCCCATATGGGTCTAAGCCGGTTGTCCATTAATCGGTGCTCGTGGTTGCACATCTATACCTGGTGGTCTTAGCCTTAGCCATACCGAAGCGCCTCAAATGCTCTAGATGCCCTCTAGCTCTCCTTTATCCTTCTATTCTCTCTTTCAAGTTGGACCAAATCCAGAATACAATCAGGAACCTCTTCTTGTTGACTCCTTTGTTCCATACACCTTGAAAAATACAAAATAAATGAAAAATATGTGAAAGGTTAGTGTCAAAATAAAGAAAATAAATACTTAGTCTCAAAACAAGACCAAATCCTAATGGCTATTGCTTATTTCCCCGGCAATGGCGCCAATTTGATAACAAGGATTTTGCAATCCTAATAGAGGTTTATCAAATAACCTTTATACGATGTGTATAATAGGTATCGATCCTCAAGGAAACTAGATTAGCAACACTATGATTGTAGATTTCATTTTCAATCTAAGCTATACTATGGTGGCGTTTTAGAAACCAAATTCAAACTCAAATAAAGCGGGAAATACAAAAAAACGGATTTGAAATCAATAAGATAAAAGGAATGAGCTTAGGAAATGGCATAACATTAAGATGAAATGATGAATGTATGATGATGCAAGAACACATGAATAATAATATCTTAGGCTAAAGAATCATTAACTAGACTAATCCATTCTCATAGAATTAGTCTCTACACTAATCAATGAATCATCAACAACTCTCATTGGCAATTCAAATGACTAATGAGCATTAACAACAAGCTCTAATTCAACCACTAATTACCCTAATCAACTATTATCATAGGCTAGGTATGAAAATCACATTTAAGTTTCAATCAAGCATTTTAACAAACACCTAATCTAGCATTACTAGCAACCTAAATGAAAGACTAACATATAATCTCGCCCTAAACATTACCAATAATCCATCAATCATCTCAATTACCAAATCCTAAACTCATCTAACAGACTACTCACTCATAGCTATGAAAACACAAATTAATTGGTTTGATTGATGTATAATCACAATTATAAGAAGAATAGTTGAAAGATTTAAGAAGATAAGAAGATTTTATACTTTGAATCAAGAGAGCTCATACAAAGGTTCTTAGAGGCTAAAAAAATCTCATAACCAAAGCATAATGTCTCCTATTTAGGTTTAGCGTATTTATAGTTAAAGATAAAAAAGAGTTGGTTCAATACATAACCAACTGATTAATTTTAGATTCAGCTTGAATTGGACTGGTTTAACAACTTGAACCAGATCTTCAGATGCATCCCATCAGTCCTGTCTAGGTCGTTAATTCTAACCGCTGGATGGCCATCATTCAGTCTTGACCGCTGGAGGCCATTGGTCAGTGTTCACCGCTGGAAATGCCCATGCAATTCACCAGGTGAATTTGACAGCTCAGCGGTGTGTCTTGGCCGCTGGTTCTGACCGCTAGAACTAATTTGGTCATAACTCTTTAACGGCTCATCAAAATGACTCGAGACTACCTTCATTGGAAAGCTAACTCAAATTCCTATAAGTTTCATCAAGGGTTCTGGATCTGAAATGCAAAGGAAGGTCTTAAGCTGAGTTGATCTTTGAGTCACTTTGGAATGGTTCTTGATCATCATTTCTCTTATTTGCTTCTTTTCCACTCTATTTGATCCATGTTCTTGCAAATCTCACCTCCAACACCTAATAACAAAGATTCATATGCAAAATGCATCTAATACTCTAAATATGCAATGAAACACACATGTAAACAATGAGAAATAAACTCTAAAACAATGTAAAATTGCAACATATCAGTTTGCAATCCGTATTGGGGGACACAAGGTGGATCAAACTCAGTTTTTTTTTTTTATCTCACACAGGATATGAAAAGGTTCAATTATAATCTCAGTTAAGAGGATGAAGAATCTTGTCGTAGTGTATAAACTCTTGAGGTTTATAGATAATTTCTAAGAAACTACCAAATGCATTTCTTGTGGTATGAAATCTATGATTTCGATTCTGGCTTATGGAAAACTCTTGATGTCACACGGCATTGGAGTATATTTTGTATTTCCGGTAGCTCCTGTAGTGTTTCTCTTAAGGAAAGTCTTATTGGTATGCCAGAGAAACGAATCCGAATAATTTTATAAAAGAGTACATATGTTTTGATTTTACAAAGGGGAGATTTGGGCTGCTTCTACCTCTACCGCCTAGTGTTAGAAATAAAAGACTATACATATGTGACTTTATCTTATGTTAGAGAAGAAAAGCTTGGGTTTTATTTCAGCACCACAATCCCATTTGATCGTGAGCTTGAGATATGTACTACAACTAAGATTGAGGCAGAAATGTTGTCGTAGAGTAAGTTCTTGAGAATGAGAAACAGGATCCAAGATAAGGATTCAAATGAGTTCATACATTGATGAGGATAAGCAAGTCTTCATGGGTTTTGAGAGATGATAGCAAAACATTTATTAACATCATTGAGAGCCTGAATACTTAAAATAAGTGAACATCATTGGAAAGGCTGAATACCTAAAAGATACTGTCGGCTAAATGCGTGCTCTTATGTTCCAAGCTTTGTCCAAATTAAGAAACCTTCACGAGGGAAAAGGATAAAAAAAGTAGTTTAGAAAAGAGTCGATTTGATCAAAACAAGTTGAGATTTGACGAAATTGGAAAGCTACACTTGAGCTATAATCTATATAGCTAAAAAGATGCAAAGTAAAGAAAAAAAAAAAAAGAATTTATATTATGTTATAAACTTCTATTTAATTTCTTTTATACTTTATTTTGGCATATACGTCGAGGAATTTGTAACAGAGTCTACTTTCAATCACTTTTGTTGCTTTTACAAAAATGTTTTTCATTTTCCGAATTTCAGGATTTGTTACCTTGATTTAGACATGAACACATTTAAAAAAAACTTTCAGACTTTTTCCAATTAAAATAAAAAATAAAAATCGGTGCTTATAATATGCCTCTTTTCTTTATTACAACATTCACAAAAATATGTCTTATTTCACACAAACATTACACATTAATTCTCACTCTCTCACAAATATTACAAATCGTTTGCATATAATATCCTCGTTTTTTTTATCTTGTAGTTTCTTTTTGTCTTTTTTAATTTTTACTTTGTACATTCACATTTTTTAATTAATAAATTCGAAATTTAAACAATATAGATGCTGAAATCAAAGATACAATATAAAGTTATTTGATTATTCCAGTTAGCTAATAAATTCCACTTTATTACCATAGAAAACATACAAATCGGAGGCATATAATATGCCTCGTTTTATTACAACTATTCACAACAAGCATATCTTATTTCCACATATGTCTTATATAAAGATCCATATTGATTCTCACACACATATATAATTAAATTAGCCAATGCTCAGGGGTTTCTGTGACAATGCCATAGTCATCGACACGTACATAGACATTATCACACCTAAGAACGGTGAGAACTATAGCATTTTAGTTATTATCCTAGCCGTCACTTTCAATTTTTCTCTTTCAATTATCTCTTTTTCTTCTCCTCTTTTCCCCACTAATTCAGGCCACGAACTCTTCATCCCTTCACCTGCTGTATCTATACATACAAAAAAAAAATTTCAAAAATAATACTCTTAAAAAAAAAACTGTTTTAATATGAAAACTTTATATTTGATGTGTTGAAAAATTCATTTAAAAATTTAGAAGTTCCAATATATTTTATATTCAACAAAATTACTGTTTTTAAAATTGAAGTCATGGTAAAGTATTCTAGTTATACATGTTAAAAGATAAGATACCTGGGCATAAGTCAGATTCCAGACATTTTTCTCTTTCTTTTAATTCTCTCCTTTCTTCTTTGAGGAGGTTATGATTTGTGAAGATTGTACAAAACCTAGATGTCTATTTATAGAAACATTTACGATGGCTGTTCATTTTCTATACGGTATGTATACATGAAAAACGTTGAAGAGAGGTGGATTTGTACGTTTTTGACCCCGACCTTGATGTTATCTTTTTGAAAATTTTCAATTATGTATATATATGTCTTTTTTTGTCATCATTAGCAATCCTAATTACAAGTTTTCAATTATATATTGTTGTAAAGAGTTATCGATCCTAAAACTAGAGTTAGCAACACTATGATTGTAGATTTCATTTTCAATCTAAGCTTTATAGTGGCGTTTTAGAAACCAAATTCAAACTCAAATAAAGCGGAAATAAAAAACGGATTTGAAATCAATAAGATAAAAGGAATGAGCTTAGGAAATGGCATAACATTAAGATGAAATGATGAATGTATGATGATGCAAGAACACATGAATAATAATATCTTAGGCTAAAGAATCATTAACTAGACTAATCCATTCTCATAGAATTAGTCTCTACACTAATCAATGAATCATCAACAACTCTCATTGGCAATTCAAATGACTAATGAGCATTAACAACAAGCTCTAATTCAACCACTAATTACCCTAATCAACTATTATCATAGGCTAGGTATGAAAATCACATTTAAGTTTCAATCAAGCATTTTAACAAACACCTAATCTAGCATTACTAGCAACCCTAAATGAAAAACATATAAACTAACATATAATCTCCCTAAACATTACCAATAATCCATCAATCATCTCAATTACCAAATCCTAAACTCATCTAACAGACTACTCACTCATAGCTATGAAAACACAAATTAATTGGTTTGATTGATGTATAATCACAATTATAAGAAGAATAGTTGAAAGATTTAAGAAGATAAGAAGATTTTATACTTTGAATCAAGAGATCTCATACAAAGGTTCTTAAGAGGCTAAAAAAATCTCATAAACAAAGCATAATGTTTTCTAATTAGGTTTAGAGTATTTATAGTAAAAGATAAAAAGAGAGTTGGTTCAATACATAACCAACTGATTAATTTTAGATTCAGCTTGAATTGGACTGGTTTAACAACTTGAACCAGATCTTCAGATGCATCCCATCAGTCTGTCTAGGTCGTTAATTCTAACCGCTGGATGGCCATCATTCAGTCTTGACCGCTGGAGGCCATTGGTCAGTGTTCACCGCTGGAAATGCCCATGCAATTCACCAGGTGAATTTGTCGAAGCTCCAGCGGTGTGTCTTGGCCGCTGGTTCTGACCGCTAGAACTAATTTGGTCATAACTCTTTAACGGCTCATCAAAATGACTCGAGACTACCTTCATTGGAAAGCTAACTCAAATTCCTATAAGTTTCATCAAGGGTTCTGGATCTGAAATGCAAAGGAAGGTCTTAAGCTGAGTTGATCTTTGAGTCACTTTGGAATGGTTCTTGATCATCATTTCTCTTATTTGCTTCTTTTCCACTCTATTTGATCCATGTTCTTGCAAATCTCACCTCCAACACCTAATAACAAAGATTCATATGCAAAATGCATCTAATACTCTAAATATGCAATGAAACACACATGTAAACAATGAGAAATAAACTCTAAAACAATGTAAAATTGCAACATATCAGTTTGCAATCCGTATTGGGGGACACAAGGTGGATCAAACTCAGATTTTTTTTTTTCTCACATCTCACACGGATATGAAAAGGTTCAATTATAATCTCAGTTAAGAGGATGAAGAATCTTGTCGTAGTGTATAAACTCTTGAGGTTTATAGATAATTTCTAAGAAATACCGAAATGCATTTCTTGTGGTATGAAATCTATGATTTCGATTCTGGCTTATGGAAAACTCTTGATGTCACACGGCATTGGAGTATATTTTGTATTTCCGGTAGCTCCTGTAGTGTTTCTCTTAAGGGAAAGTCTTATTGGTATGCCAGAGAAACGAATCCGAATAATTTTATAAAAGAGTACATATGTTTTGATTTTTACAAAGGAGAGATTTGGGCTGCTTCTACCTCTACCGCCTAGTGTTAGAAATAAAGACTATACATATGTGACTTTATCTTATGTTAGAGAAGAAAAGCTTGCGGCTTTATTTCAGCACCACAATCCCATTTGATCGTGAGCTTGAGATATGTACTACAACTAAGATTGAGGCAGAAATGTTGTCGTAGAGTAAGTTCTTGAGAATGGAAACAGGATCCAAGATAAGGATTCAAATGAGTTCATACATTGATGAGGATAAGCAAGTCTTCATGGGTTTTGAGAGAGATGATAGCAAAACATTTATTAACATCATTGGAGAGCCTGAATACTTAAAATAAGTGAACATCATTGGAAAGGCTGAATACCTAAAAGATACTGTCGGCTAAATGCGTGCTCTTATGTTCCAAGCTTTGTCCAAATTAAGAAACCTTCACGAGGGAAAAGGATAAAAAAAAGTAGTTTAGAAAAGAGTCGATTTGATCAAAACAAGTTGAGATTTGACGAAATTGGAAAGCTACACTTGAGCTATAATCTATATAGCTAAAAAGATGCGTAAAAGGAAAAAAAAGAGAGGATTTATATTATGTTATAAACTTCTATTTAATTTCTTTATACTTTATTTTGGCATATACGTCGAGGAATTTGTAACAGAGTCTACTTTCAATCACTTTTGTTGCTTTACAAATGTTTTTCATTTTCCGAATTTCAGGATTTGTTACCTTGATTTAGACATGAACTTACAATATAAAACTTTCAGACTTTTCCAATTAAAATAAAAATAAAAATCGGTGCTTATAATATGCCTCGTTTCTTTATTACAACATTCACAACAAATATGTCTTATTTCACACAAACATTACACATTAATTCTCACTCTCACACATATACAAATCGTTGCATATAATATGCCTCGTTTTTTTTTATCGTTTAGTTGGTTTTTGTCTTTTTAATTTTTACTTTGTACATTCACATTTTTTAATTAATAAATTCGAAATTTAAACAATATAGATGCTGAAATCAAAGATACAATATAAAGTTATTTGATTATTCCAGTTAGCTAATAAATTCCACTTTATTACCATAGAAAACATACAAATCGAGGCATATAATATGCCTCGTTTATTTATTACAACATTCACAACAAGCATATCTTATTTCACACATATGTCTTATATAAAGATCCATATTGATTCTCACACACATATATAATTAAATTAGCCAATGCTCGGGGTTTCTGTGACAATGCCATAGTCATCGACACGTACATAGACATTATCACACCTAAGAACGGTGAGAACTATAGCATTTTTAGTTATTATCCTAGCCGTCACTTTCGTATTTTCTCTTTCAATTATCTCTTTTGCTTCTTCTCCTCTTTTCCCCACTAATTCAGGCCACGAACTCTTCATCCCTTCACCTGCTGTATCTATACATACAAATATATATTACTAAAGTATAATACTCTTACAAAAAAAAAACTGTTTTTAATATGAAAACTTTATATTTGATGTGTTGAAAAATTCATTTAAAAATTTAGAAGTTCCAATATATTTTATATTCAACAAAATTACTGTTTTTAAAATTGAAGTCATAGTAGAATATTCTAGTTATACATGTTAAAAGATAAGATACCTGGGCATAAGTCAGAGATTCCAGACATTTTTCTCTCTTTCTTTAATTCTCTCTTTCTTCTTGAGGAGGTTATGATTTGTGAAGATTGTACAAAACCTAGATGTCTATTTATAGAAACATTTACGATGGCTGTTCATTTTCTATACGGTATGTATACATGAAAACGTTGAGAGAGATGGATTTGTACGTTTTTGACCCGACTTGATGTTATCTTTTGAAAATTTTCAATTATGTATATATATGTCTTTTTTTGTCATCATTAGAATTACCTATTTACAAACTTTCAATTATATATTGTTGTAAAGAGTTTCACCTACTTTAGAGATACACAGAGATATGTAAAATTTATAAAATTGGGGGTTTTTTTTTTCTTTTAACGACAAATGATATATATAAAGTGAAAGAAGAAAACCATTTTTTAAAAAGGATCAATGCCGACTGTCCCTTCTTTCGAAAGGTAAGATCTTAAGCGACCACCCTGAATAGCATTCCTAACAATATCTCGCACCATTAAATTTGCTTTAAATCAAGCAAAAAACCATATAAAAAATTGATCAAGTCATGCATATAGATTGTAGGTTCTTGTAAAATTTAACGCGTATATTTCTTAAATTGGTGGTCATTTAACACCGCCTTATACATCGATTGACTTTGATTACAACCCATAATATATTTTCATCATAAAGTTTTTTCATCTAAAAATTCTAATACTATTGTTATGGAAGTTCATTTGAAAACATAATCTAAAATCAACAAAATCTCAATTCCAAAACTATTGTGTTTCGCCTATAATAGTCCTAATAGTTACAAGAAAAGACTCAAAATAGACATTTTCAGAAATTTATTTCTAAACAACATCTCTTCTAGTTGAAAAAAATCCTTTCCAAGGGATTTTGTTTGAAAATAAATTTTTAAAATGGTCTATTTTAGACAATGCCCGTATAGTTAATGTAATATCATCAAACTCATTAAATCTAATTTTGAATTAAAAAAAATTTAACAAAATTGTTTTACAAATTTTACTCACATACATTGTGTGGGGATTAGAACTTTTTATTTCTTTTTTTCTTCCTTATTTTTGAGCGGTGTAGAAGAAAAGCCATTTGAATATTCACATTTGAATAGTTCAAGTTGAGTTTATTGCTCACTGTTCTTATCCACAACCTTATTGACATTTACATTCATATATTAAATACTTCAAGAGGCACTTCAAATTTATTATTATATTAAACCCTATAGAGATTCATCTAAAACCAATGTTTTTATACCCGATCCGGACAACAAGCCGGATGACCTTCTGATCACCGGATCACTGATCGAACCGGGTCAACCGCAGAGTCAATAGAATAAGTAATACTTTATATATCATTATGTATTTATTAATATTTCTATGTATTATTTTATGAAATTAAAAACAAAATATTAAACGTATTGGAATAGTTAAACGGTAATACCATGTTTGATAAAAATAAAAAAGATTTAATAGCAATATTAAAGTAATTCAATCAAATTTAAATAAAAAGTGAAGAACCCACTAAAATAGTGGAAAATTACAAATAATAAAAATAAAATAATTAACCAGTCATATGTAGACGCTTTAAAAAATACAAGTTATAAAAAATAAGTGTAAAATTACTATTTTATTATCAAAATCAAACATTTTATTTGAATCAAAATAGTTATAAAATCAACAATTTAAAATATTTGAAAAACTCTCTTGACCCGTAACCGGATGGACCGGTTGAACCGGCCGGATGCCAGGTTAATGGCAGATTTTTCTGGGTTTTTTCGGTTTTATTATTGCTGGATATTAATACTAAACTCGAACTGGAGTAGTGTCCGGCTTCCGGATTAACCGGTCAGACTGACCGGGTCGGATTGGACGTGAAAACACTGTCTAAAAAAAGAGCACGAATACTCGTTTAATTTATAGATAAAAGTTTATTTGTCATGTGTTTTTTTTGTAATTTAGAAGTCGTTTAATTTATTGTCAGTCGTGGATGACTTGAGTACGATGTGATAATTCTATCAGATCCTAACGTTTATATTATTACTATAATCAGGTTGGCTTTGAAGACTTTATATTTTGATTAAAATAACTTGGAAAGTCAATATTAAATAACGGCCGTTATACTTGTAATTAATTTTGATATTCTACGAACTCTATAAATAGCATGTTTGTCACCAGGAGAAGAAATATATGCATATACATTTTAGTCAAAAAAGATGGCAAGCACCATTATGTATATTGTTATCATCATTAGACCTTCTTTCTTAATTTCGATGGCCAATAATTATATGTTAATCAAGAAAAATAAGTGGGTACACTCTTAAGGGTGAAAATACTTGTTCACCTCCTCTAAATTCATCCAATAAGATTATGTTACATAATATTATATTTAAATAAAAATTTAATAAATAAATAAATCAAAAAATTAATTATTTTAACTTTTGGGTTCGTTGAGCTGTATCTGTTAGGGTATATAGTTTTATATGTTTTATTTATTTAGTTTTAGTTATTATTTTTATTTAAATAATTATCTAAAACTAAAAAAATTAAAAAACTTAAATATTTTAAAATTTTAGCCTTTGGATTCGCTGAGTTGTATCCTTTATGGTATAGTTTTATATGTTTTATTTATTTAGTTTTAGTTATTATTTTTTATTTAAATAATAAATTAAAACTAAACAAATTAAACAAATTAAATATTTTAAAATTTTATCCCTTGGATTCGCTGAGTTGTATCCTTTAGGGTATAGTTTTATATATTTTATTTATTTAGTTTTAGTTAAATAATAAATTAAAACTAAATAAATATAACAAATTAAAAATTAAAAATTTTAACCTTTGGGTTCGCTGAGTTGTATCCCTTAGGGTATTGTTTTATATGTTTGATTTATTTAGTTTTAATTTATTATTTTTATTTAAATATAATATTACGTGAATAATCTTATTAGATGATTTTTCTTAATTTATTTTATTTATTTTATTTGTTTAATTATAATTTTTATTTAAATATAATCTTAGTTGATATATTTTTATTGATTAGATTTAGAAAGAGTGATTAATGATTAATTGATTAGATTTAGAAGTATTAATTAATGATAATATTATATGGCATATTTTGATTGGCTAGTGAAAAAAGAGGTGAACAAAGAGGTTCACTCCTAGGGGTGAACCCAAGTATTGTTCGTTAATCAATGAATAAACAGATATAGGAAAAGAGTCATGGCCAGAGCTTATGGGGACAAAAGGAGAATATGCAAAAGAAGTGATCGAAACAGAGAATCCAAAAATGAATGCAGTTATCATTTTGGATGGAACTAACATTCCTTTCATTTATATTTGCGATAGCATTTATGTTTGGGTTAACGATCACGGAATCGTTGTTCAAATTCCTATCAATGGTTAATTGTATTATGATCAGTATCAAAAAATGTTGTAGCTCTATTTCTATATATATATAAAAAGATAACTAAGCATTTGTTCTAAATATATACTTTGTAATGAAGAGATTGTTATGTTATCTTTTTTTTTGTCATCTGGATTTATTATTTATTACAAATTATGAGAACTGTTACATAGACGATTCTACCATTGACAATTTCTTCTGACCCTTATTAGATTCATGACAGACGATATTTCCTTCTCCATGATCTTGATGGACACTCTGACGACAATTCTTTTTCTATGTAGAATCATGGCGAACGGCTATAATTGTGCATCACTGGAGATCTCCCGTAAACTTGCCCCCATTAATCTGCAAATTTGTTAAAAAATCGTAATATCTGGGACTCGAACCCCAGGACCTCCTAATGTAGAGGCATTAATTAGCCTTTGATCAACCAATGGGCCAAGGCGGCTTCCACCGATTGTTATGTTATATCATATATAAAACTGAAGATTCTGATTTATTTTTGTCAACTGTGTATTGTGTTTTTTTGTAACTCTGATTGTTTATCTGCAGCTAAATTTCTGTAATTCATGTAATAATGGGACTATTTAATCGTTTTATTTATTTTTACTAAATAGTTTCTGAGACACACCATAAATAATCCCGCAAACCTGGCGAAAACCAGTTAACATGGAAACATGAAGAATCCTTGTGTTTAATTTAGAAACAGAACTCAGTAACTTAGGAGTATAATCTTGTGTCAACAATAAAACAATCATCACTTATGTATCTTACTAAATCCATAGCACAACAGTGGCGGTTATGACTTCTGAGCATAGCAAAATGAAACATTCGTCTAGGTCCTCCAAATATTTGACACCAAGTTTTATATAGAAATAGACTCTCATTTTTATAAGAAAATATTTTAATATGTAAACAGGCCTCATAATTTGTTTTTGGTTAGGGCCTTCCAAACTGCATCTCTCTTTGACAATAACTAAGAGCAAAACATTGAGAAACGGTTAATAGCCTCTTTGCTTCGGTTTAACCGGAGAAACCATAAGCACAGATACCATCTTTAAAAATGGATTCAGGTGTATATAACTTCTTGTTGTGAATCCGCAAGATATAAACAAAACCCTAAGAAAGTGAAAGAGAATTAAGAACGAGAATTTCTTGAAGCGAATACCCTTTTGTCTAGAGATCTTATATTTAATCTGATGATTCAATTACAGACCCTTAGACTCCTTTATATAAGCCTCAAAAAACCTGATACAAACCCTAATAGAAAAAAAGAAATTATCTAAAATATGTTGTACCGTACCCTTACTTACTCTTATTCGGGCCCTCAAACAATATTGATATTTTAAGTCACTTTGAACAACAAACTCCACCTTGACAAAAAAAATCTCTTTGTATGCGGCCCTTTTCTTGTTTATGGTGGTAACCTTCATCTTCCTTGAGCCACTCTTCTAATCGTGTCACATTTAGAGCTCTTTCCACACCGAGCATGCAACCAACATCCACTTCCCTAGGTCCACAGTTTTTGACATAGGCTTTGATACTAATTGTTGGACCAAGTAAGCTCCCAACTCCCTCATTAGTATGATATTTTCCACTTTGAGCCCAAGTAGCTAAGTCCGCGGATTTGTTTTTGGTCTCCTTCCCAAAAGGTTTCATACTAATTAGAAATTAACTTATCTTATATATAATAAATGTATTCTCTAATCTTCCGATGTGGGACATTGGTTTGTTTCCCAACATTTCTCAAAGACTCGAAGGTGGTTGAGAACAAATGTGATGTTCGGAAGTGAGAGGTATTTTAATAATGAATACGTAAGTGTTAATTAGAAGACTCGGAAGAGATTTCATATAATGTAATATTGTAATAACATCTTCAAAAGTCCGACTAGATTTTGAAGCCCACAACTGGCTCAAGTTTTATTTAGGGTTTTTATGTATCATATATGGTTTCTAACTTAGGTCTTCTCGAACACGTCAGGATAATTCAAGTCTTCCACTACTGGGGTTTATTGTTATGCATCTTGAAAGATGTTAGTAGGATTATGGTTTGGAATCCGTATTGGGGGCAACCAAGGTGTTACTCAGATTTTTTTCTCTCATCTCACACGGATACGAAAGGTTCAATTATAGTCTCAGTCAAGAGGATAAATAATCTTGTTGTAGTACATAAACTCTTGAGGTTTATAGATAATTTCTACGAAGCACCCGAAATGTAATTCTTTTGGTATGAAATCTACGATTTTGATTCTGGTTTATGGAAAAATCTTGATGTCACTCCACATTGGAGTATATTTTTTATTTCTGGTAGCTCCCGTAGTGTTTCTCTTAAGGGAAAGAGTTATTGGTGTGCCAGAGAAAGGAACCCAAACAATTTTATAAAAGAGTACATAATCTGTTTTTATTTTACAAAGGAGAGATTTGGGCCGCTTCCATCTACCGCCTAGTGTTAGAAATAAAGATTATTGATAACATTGCATTTTGGCATGTTTTTACTATTTTTTTATTGCAACTTAGCATAGGTTTTAGGCATTACTCTTATCACTTATTGCATTTATTTGACATTTAGGATATTTAGTCTCTTTGCATTAGTTTGCATGCATTTTGCATACATGTGGTACTTTAAGGTACTTGAAGCTGCAAGGAGTCATCACTTGTGTGACCTCTCAGGCCATGAAGACACGTAGGGATTTTTGTGAGGAGTCATGACTCGAGTGACATGGAGCCATAGAGTTAAAGACTACAAAGGAAGCTCAAGTTACTCGAGGAGGCTACTCGGATGAAGACTCGAGGAGGCTACTCGACCAGACCACTTGACTGCTGGGTCAAGTGGTGAGCACCGCTTCGACAAGATTCCGCAATTTATAGCAAGCCGTTCATTAACCCTAATTCTTATGTATAAATACCAATGTTCTAAAATACGCTATACGCTAGACGTACGGCGAGGCACTATCTAGCGTATAGACGTATATACGGCCGTTTATGCGGGGATTATACGGTGTATATTGTTTTATTAAAATATATATATATAATCAATTTTTATGTATATACATATGATCTATATGATATGAATTAAAAGTTTATGTCATTTATATGAAAATTAAAATAGCTGAATATCAAACATAAACCAAATGAGTAATGAAAATGTTTTAAAATATAATAAAAATTCAAAGTCGAATAAAAGAAAAAAACCAACGTAATAGCCAAAGTGATAAATCTTTTTCATGTATTAGGAATTTCTTCTTCTTCATCGGATATGAAATTTTTTTCATGTAGTTCTCTAGCTATCTTCATTCATATAATATCTTCTAACTAATTTGTCCTCACTTGATTCAGATTCTGTAGACAAGTCCGTAGATAAGAGAAAACGTTAATAGCAGTTTTGTTAAATGATTTTTCCAAAAAAAAGAAAAAAATGGAAATTGTATATACGATATCGTTTATACGGCATATAAACGGTGTATATACGACCATATTGTCTTCACCGTATAAATTAACTGTATAGCATAAATACAGTACGGTAGCCAACTGTACAAAGGTATATCGCCGTATATACGGCCGTACATGCCGTATTTATAACACTGATAAATACATAGGTTAATGATAACTCGCGAAAAGAAGCGATTTTTACACAACTTTTATTTCTGCGCCGATTTAGCATAATTAGTTTATCTCTCTTAGTTTTCTCTCTCTAGTTTATCTTTAGATTTTGATTTGGATTTTCTATGACCCTTTGAGATTTAATAAGATCGAGTTTTTATTTACTGTTCCTTTTTCTAAATTTCTTTCTCATCATATCATCCTTCATCTATGACAAGTCAAAACTCTTCTGGGCTTTTGGCTTCGATGATGATCTCGATGAGTGAGTAGTCGTTTTAGGGTTTTTGGGGATGGATTAGGTAGTCTCACTCGATCGCCATGGGTTTTTGTTGATTTATGCTGATTCGGTTTTAAAATCCCTCTTGGGTTCTTGTTTTTAATGCTTGTACCTCTCTGATCAAGAGGATCATGATTTTAGATGACTTCATGAGCATCAAAAGTGCCTTAAACCATCAGGTCTAGTTTTCCAGGGATTAAGACACAATAGCGTGAGAGTTGGTGCATCAGATGTTGATTTACGTCACTACCCAACTACTCACTTGTTATGAGTCTTTCTTGGCTTTGACAGATCGATCCTTAGTCACTTGTTGAGACCCTTCACCACGACAGTGGGTTGGATTAGAAATGAGATCCGTTGTCAAGGGATTCACCCTGAGTTTAGTAAATTAGCACCCATGGCGTGAGAGTGTAGATGATCCTATGAGTCTATCCCCAAGATCCCTTTGTCCTTTATTTTAGTCGTAATTTTTAGATCTGTCTTTACTGCTTTTATTTAGTAGTTTAGCACCACTCGGCCAAGTCCACTCGAGTTCACCACTCGGGTGACCTACTCGAGTCACTTAGGATTTTGCAACTAGTCTTAGTTTTCGCATGTTTAGTTCATGATTTGTTAGAGTGTGACAGACTCTGCATCTCTAGTTTAATTTTCTATATTTAAGGTTGTTAGTAAGAAAAATCCCTAAAATATATTGCTTGACTTGCTAGCTTAATCCATATGTTAAGTGCTACAGACATGCTCTAGATTAAGTTCGACATTTCACCCTCTATGTTATCTATCGATTGAAACTGAGAAAAAATAATGAGTTTCAATTTGGCGTCGTTGCCGGTTTAGAGTCATTGTCTGCACATTTATCATTTTTAAACTTACTAGATCATGTTTCTTTTGCATAAAAGATCTGAGATTTTCATCTAGCAAGGCTTGTTCTAGCTACTAGACTTCTCGGATCGATATTCTATTTGCATTAGCCTTTTGTTTAAAGTCTTACTGATTTGTGTTGAAGTTCTGTTTGTGTTGCATCAGGTACCATTCTACTCGATTAGTCTACTCGAGTACTCTACTCAAGTGCTTCTCTCGAGTCGTCCTTCCACCACATGTGAACACACTCTCAGACTCGCTTAGATCAATCCACGAAGGAGACACCAGTTGAAATGGCAGAGCAACCTGCACCTCGAGTCATTGGAGCTGGTGATGCACCAAGCACACACTCCACCAGTCAAGGGATTGTGGCACCTCCTGTTGCCAACAACAACTTTCGAGATCAAATCCGGTCTCATCAGCATGGTCCAGAGCCACAAATTTCACAGTCTCCCCATGGAGAACCCATTGGAACATCTTGACCAATTCGACCGTTTGTGTGAGCTCACGAAGATCAACGGTATATCTGAAGATGGGTTCAAGCTTCGTCTATTCCCCTTCTCTCTAGGCGACAAGGCCTCTCAATGGGAACGAGTTTGCCCCAGAATTCTATCACTACTTGGGATGATTGCAAGAATGCGTTTCTCCTGAAGTTATTTTCCAACTCCAGAACAGCAAAGCTGAAGAATGACATCTCAAGCTTCACTCAGAGGAACAATGAAAGCTTCTCAGAAGCTTGGGAGAGGTTCAAGATGTATACAACTCAATGCCCTCACCACGGATTCAGCAAGGAATCACTCCTTTGCACACTATATCGAGGCGCAAGTCCGAAGATCATGTTGCATCTGGACACTGCCAGCAATGGCAACTTCCTGAACCAAGATGTCACTTCTGGATGGGATTTAGTTGAGAACCTAGCCATTTCTGATGGAAACTACAATGAAGACTTCGACAGAACAATCAGGGGATCTTCTACTTCTGCTACTTCCAACAGCAAGGAGATTCAAGCACTGAACGACAAGCTCGATAAGCTTCTCCTCGCTCAGCCAAAACAAGTCCACTTTGTGGGAGAGTCATCCTCACCTCAGGATCCAACCGTTGAAGACGATCAGGTTGAAGAGATACTCTACATTCAGAATCAAGCTGGTTTCAACCGAGGCTTCATTAACTACAGGAGCAACCCCAATTTATCTTACCGTAACACTAACATAGCAAACCCTCAAGACAAGGTGTATCTTACTCAGCAACCTACTCCGAACAAGACTTTTGTTCAAAATCCTCCAACAAATCCACCTGGATTTGCCCCAAGACCTGCTCAGTAGTCTGATAGTGAGCTTAAGGCATTGCTTCTCCAACTTCTTTAAGGTCAAAACGCTGCAACTCAAGATACCACCAAGCGGTTCACTGAGCTTCGAACTCACATTGATTGCTCTTACGACGATTTGAACCACAAGCTCAAAATCTTGAACAGCAGATTGAAACATGTTGATTCCAACTCTCCCTCAGCTTCCACTAAGTCCACATGTCAACTTCCTGGGAAAGCAGTGCAAAACCCCAAAGACTCTGCAAATATCTATGCAGTCTCTACAGCCCCAGCTCTCTATCTCCTTCCTTTCAAGAAAAGATTCTCACACATCACCTGGGACGGTGATCTTCAAGGTAGGGGGGGTATCCTGTCAAGCTGCTACTGTGATCGCTGAGAGCACATCACTCGAGCAACCCACTGGAGTAAGTGATCGAGTCGACTTAGTCTCAGTGAACGAGAAGCGAATTCTAAACCTGCACGCCATGATCATGAGTCCTTTCCCAGAAAGATTCACCGAAGATATTGAGAAGAAATATGAGATCATGTTCGAAGAAGAACTTCTGGAGCTGGAAGAGTCAATGACCTTTGATGAAGTTGTTGAGAAACTGGGACTTTTTAGGTATGGTTTGAGAGAAAGAACCTTGAAGAGAATTCAAGATAGGAGAGCAACAGCTGCTAAGTCTCAAGAATGCCAAGTAATTGCTCAGCAGGAGGTTTTGGTACAAGAGAAGTTAGAAGATCCAGGATCTTTCACTTTACCATGCTCAATTAACAACCAGGCATTTGGTAAGTCTCTTTGCGACTTGGGTGCTTCTGTCAGCATGATGCCTTTGTCTGTGGCCGAAAGGCTTGGTTATCACAAGTTCTTGCCAAGCATGTTATCACTAGTCTTAGTTGATAGAACGGTGAGATTTCCACATCGACTACTTGAGAATGTTCCAGTAAGGATAGGGAAACTTAAAATACCCACGGATTTCATTATCATGAAGATGGACGAAGAACCCGAAGATCCTTTGATTCTAAGGAGACCCTTTCTAGCATCCTCGCAAGCCGTCATCGATGCCAAGACTGGAGAGATACTTCTTCGAGCTAGCAACGGTTTAGAGGTGAGATTTAACACTTCATCCAGATAGGAGAGCTCAACCTTTGAAGGTCAGCTATAGTCCGTGGAAGAAGTCGATGATGAAGAAATGTTCGAGCGTAACTGCCGACTCCTGGGTTATTCAGTCAATACAAGGAGTCATTCTGAAGGAGTAGTGCAACCTTTTGTCACATTTGCTGAAGATGGGACACCGAATGAGGGAATCGGATAGGTCATTCGACCATCTGACTCGAGTGACCACTCGAGTGACATAGCAAACCACTCGACTCGACTTGGTCGAGTATACCACTCGGACACTTCTCACCACATGCTCCACTCGGACTCTTCTCATCATGTAGCTGTGCCAACGTCTACAACTCAACATGGTGCAGATAAGGGTATAATTCTTGCCCTACAGAGTTTGGTAGCTGAACTCTCACTCTCAGTGGAAAGGTTGACTCTGGAGGTTTCAAAGCTTAAGCAGATTCAGACTCCACCAGAAGAGTTCAACAAGAAGCCTAAGCCACCAGAGATGAGTCAAAGGTTCTATAATGTTATCCAATCATCATCTTACCATCATTCCAAGCCAAGTCCAGAGAGGTCAACACCAACTCTCAAGGATATTTTTCAAGCCTAAAAGAGTAAGAAGTCAAGCTATGTGACTATAAACAAGCTCACTTGGAAGAAAGTCCCATGACTATCTTTGTAAATATCTTTTTAGGGTTTTATGAATCTTGTTATTTTTGATTTTTTTTCTTTAGTGTTTTTTTTAATTCAGGTTTATGAGATTAGCCAAGTGTGCGTGAAGAGTCGGAGTCTTGAAAAGCCAAAGCACTCGAGTACACCACTCGACCAGACTGGTCGAGTGGTCCAAGTTTTTCTAAAAATTTAAACTTTTACTCTCAACCACTCGATTCATCTAACCTATCCTCTTTATTTCACTCGACTTCTTCTTTCATCATTTACACGATTTCTCCAACAAAAACATTTCTCAAAAATCTCTCTAGAAATTTTCTTAAAATTTTCAAATATTTCATCAAATCATCATCATGTCATTTCACTCAACTAATTCTGACACCAACTTGTAAGTTTTTTACAACTTTTTGATCCATTTTGTCGCGAAAATCTGGGTTTGAAGTTTTCAAAATTTTTGAAAATTTTCTTCAAATTTTTTTACTTGCATGTTGATTAATCGGGTTGATTATGAGTAGAACTTGGTATAGGAAGTGAACCCCATGGTTGAATTGCTTAGAATTGTGAAAATTTTATTCTAATTGGTGCATAAAATTTTCGGAACTACATATTGAGTTAGAACATAAAATTTCACCATTGTTATTTGCTTGTTTGTTGATATGAGAACTCACTAGTAGTTTTCGTTGTCAAATTTAAGCAAAATCTTGAAATTTATAACTCAACCTCATAGAACTCGTGATGAACATTGAAAATTTATGAAATTCTTTAACTTTGGGTGTTTAAACATGAATTGCTTTGAATTTTCAATGTCTTTGATTGTTTGTTTAGTTGCTCGAGTCAAGCACTCGGTTTAGTCAAGTCGACTACAATAATTATTTGGAAATTTTTTTCGACTCGACCTGACTGGTCGAGTGACTTACTCGAGTGGTCCAAATTTTTGCTAAAACTTACAATTTCTGCTATTGTTTCAGGTATTCAGGTAACACCAGGACTCAAGCAACTCAAAGCACTACACACGCTGAGAGTGGATTCTCGAGATCCCGAAGAGACATAGCTCGCGGGAAGAGAGTTTTAGAAGAAGAATCGATGCAAAGGGATGTCGAAGATAGTGATGATTCCAAAACTTCAGATGGGAGTAAGAGTGATAACTCAGAGGAGGATCAGATCGTCTCAATACTGAAGCGGATGAAGTTCTTTGATACTAGATACCTAGACCGCCCCACTATGCAAACTCTGGGAATTTGTAGAGAAGTTGGGAAGCTTTACCAAGCAGCTCACATCATTGGGCTCACTCAGAGATCCTTTGATGGTTTCCGGGACGAAACTTGCCACTTTTTGGCAACGGTGAAGCTTCATCTCTATGAGGTGAGATCTGGCATGGGATCCGATGAAGAACTTGGGTTTATCAGCTTCAAGATTAGAGGTTCGGAGTACACATTGCCTCTGAGTGTGGTTGATAGTAAGTTCGGGTTTAGAAGAGGGTCAGGACAAGCTCAAGACTTTGACAAAAAAGAGCTCAACGAGTTGTGGTTGGAGTTGGGAGGCAAAGACAAGTATCAGTCTTCTCGGACTAAAAGCAGTGAGATTAGGCATCCCTCCGTGAGATATCTCTATAGGATGCTAACAAACACTATGTTTGCAAGAAGGGCCACTGGGACAGTTAATGAAGGGGAATTAAGGATGCTGGACAAATCTTTTCAAGAGTACTTGGTCTACTCTTCCTAAGAAAAGAGAGACAATGGAGAGGAGATGCGAAGAGACATGGCTGATACTGGAAACGCTATAGTTTTGGTGAAACATCTGATGAACTACAGGGCGAACGCCATTAGAAATGAAAGAATGGTGAATAAAGCTGAACTTGCTGTGGGAGGTATTGTCACTCCTTTTCTTCACGCGGCTGGAGTGGAGATCACATCTCACCCTACACC
>CM051382.1:4727748-4752748 GCA_028015245.1 Cardamine occulta
ACCACTTTGGATGGATTTGGAGCATATGCGTGACACGCAGACTATCAGTGCAAACTGGATGGAGGACAAGTATGCCTTCAACTTCACTCACCCACGAGCTGGAAGGGAAAAAATCCTCCTACCTTATAGAAGATTGCCCAAGATCTACACTAAAGAAGGTGCGAGGAGTATCAGCTTTGTCCCACCTGTGAGAGATCTTTATGATCAACATGCTAAAGTGCAAGAATCTGATGATGAAGTCCTTCGATCTTTCATGGACAGCACTCAGCCGCCTCAAACCTTTCATTTTGATGACTCGGAGTGTACATCCCTACGCAAAGCTAATCAGAAGATTGGATTTCTTTAGAAGTGGAACAAGTGGTAGGATAAGGCATTCAATGCCCTGAAGAAAAAAGTTACAAACCTCACCAAGAGTTTGGTAGCTGCTAAGAACAAATAGAAGAAGCCAAGCCTAGTCCCCACCTACTTGAGGAGAACAAGGTCACTTAGGGGTTTCTCCAGAAGATTCCACTTTGCTTTGCCATCACGGAGATCATCTGTTGATCAGATGCAAAGGAAGAGACGTCCTGACCATCCCGTCGAGCATTTGGAGCGTTCATCACCAGAAGTCTCTACTCCTCACGTCCAACCAAGTCAAGTTGAGCACGCAGAAGATGCCACTCGACCATCTAGGTCGAGTGGTCCACTCGAGTCAGACCCCAGACTTCAGTAAACTTCACCACTCGACCAACCTTGGTCGAGTGTTCCACTTGAGTCGCACGAGGGAGCTGAGCCAATGCAAGGAATCTCCCCAGTCATTCCACCCTACACCCAGAAGAGCATGCCGGCTAGCATTGGCGCCTACTTCACTCCACACCAATGAGGTACCACAACCTTCCCTTTGTATATATCATTGCATAACTCTTTTTGGTTTTCTTTGTTTCATCTGTTAGGCTTCCCTTTGAATTTTTATTACACAAGAGACTGTATAATTTAAGTTTGGGGGAGTGTCTAAGAGATGTATTTGACATGTTTTCTTTGTTTTCTTAATTCAAATTTTGCATCCATCTATGTGCATCTAAAACCCATAAAAATTTGAAATTTTTTAGAAAATGATTTCACAAAAAAAACAGAGTGTCATGTAGTTGCATTTGCTTATGATTGTTGCATTTAGCATAGGGGATAATGACGAGTTAACCAATTAAGGTTTAATAACTAAACATATAATTTCAGTGCCATTAGTTATAAGTTGTCTTATGCATTCACCTTAGTTTGAAACATAAGGTTGCACCTTGCTTGGAATTAAATTTAGCACTCTCACTTGGTTAAAAACTTGATGTGACTTGTAAATCTATCTCTATAAATTTGAACCTTAAATTTGAAAACTTAATTATCATGATATGCTCTAAAACTTAAAACTCATGGATACCTCAAAATACTTGGATTTTCTTTCACCTTTACCACTCTTGCTAATCAAAGTAGCTGTCTTCATCATTGAGACAGTTCCACAAAACCAAAAACTTCATTTCAGACCAATACATCAATTGTGAGAGAAGTGAGGCCTATTTTCGGATTGAATTGTAGAGAAAGTGTTAGGTTTTGCCGACAGGAGTAGCCTCTCATGTAGTCTCTGGTTCACACTTTTTGAATCAGATTAGGCTAAGGGGTTCAAATGGGTTTTGGGTTTGAGTTTGGGAAAGAAAATAAAGAAAAGAGTTTGCTAAAAAATGTATGCCTTTGGAGAGGGTAGTTCAAAGAAAATGTATAAGTCTAGTAAATGATTTGGAAGAAAAAGATAAGAGTTGGCTCTGAATCATGAAAATAAAAAGAAAAAAATATATATAGCCATACCACTCGAGTATCTGACTCGACCAAAGTGGTCGAGTCAAGTCTTAGAAAAAAAAAATAGAAAATTTCCCAAATCCGCTAGAAGTTAAAGAAAAAAATGTAGAAACATCCTCTCCTTAGAAGAAAAACAGAAAGATCGATCTTTGGATTCACAGAGAAAAGAAAGAAAGTCTTTAAATATCAAAGGGTAGAGTTAGGATCAGTTTCTGAGGTTTTAAGTTAGGGAAGTCATTGGATGATCACGGGTAGATGATAGTCTACTGCTGTATGCATCAGTTGGCTTTACCTTTAGCATTCTCTTAAAATTCAATCCTTTTCAATGAGATATCCTGATACTTGCGCTTAAAACAGAGGAAGAAGAGATCATTTTAATCTCTTAAAACTTGTCCCTCAACCAAATGAGTTTTAGTTATTGAATATCATGATCCACCAGTTCGTGCTTAATAAATATTAAAGGGATAGTTTACCTTGAATGCTTGTTTTGGCAGAGTCTTAGTGTTGAATTCTATGTGATGAGTATGGCTAAAGCTTTTAAGTAAAATTGTTGTGATTTGCATGCTAGAACTATTAACTGTGGTGCTGACTTCAGAGGTTTGCTTAGTTTTCTAGGTTCTGAATCCCCACTTTCAACCTTACTCCTTTCATCTTATTTGCTTGAGGGCAAGCAAAGGATAAGTTTGGGGGAGTTTGATAACATTGCATTTTGGCATGTTTTTACTATTTTTTATTGCAACTTAGCATAGTTTTAGGCATTACTCTTACCACTTACTGCATTTATTTGACATTTAGGATATTTAGTCTCTTTGTATTAGTTTGCATGCATTTTGCATACATGTGGTACTTTCAGGTACTTGGAGCTGCAAGGAGTCATCACTTGTGTGACCTCTCAGGCCAAGAAGACACGTAGGGATTTCTTTGAGGAGTCATGACTCGAGTGACATGGAGCCATAGAGTTGAAGACTACAAAGAAAGCTCAAGTTACTCGTGGAGGCTACTCGGATGAAGACTCGAGGAGGCTACTCGACCAGACCACTTGACTACTGGGTCGAGTGGTGAGCACCGCGTCAAGAAGATTCCGCAATTTATAGCAAGACGTTCATTAACCCTAATTCTTGTGTATAAATACCTAGGTTAATGATAACTCGCGAAAAGAAGCGATTTTTACACAACTTTTATATCTGCGCCGCTTTAGCATAATTAGTTTATCTCTCTTAGTTTTCTCTCTCTAGTTTATCTTTAGATTTTGATTTGTATTTTCTATGACTCTTTGAAATTTAATAAGATCGAGTTTTGATTTACTGTTCCTTTTTCTAAATTTCTTTCTCATCATATCATCCTTCATCTATGACGAGTCAAAGCTCTTCTGGGCTTTTGGCTTCGATGATGATCTCGATTAATGAGTAGTCGTTTTAGAGTTTTTGGGGATGGATTAGGTAGTCTCACTCGATCGCCATGGGTTTTTGTTGATTTATGCTGATTCAGTTTTAAAATCCCTCTTGGGTTCTTGTTTTTAATGCTTGTACCTCTCTGATCAAGAGGATCATGATTTTAGATGACTTCATGAGCATCAAAAGTGCCTTAAACCATCAGGTCTAGTTTTCCAGGGATTAAGACACAATAGCGTGAGAGTTGGTGCATCAGATGTTGATTTACGTCACTACCCAACTACTCACTTGTTATGAGTCTTTCTTGGCTTTGACAGATCGATCCTTAGTCACTTGTTGAGACCCTTCACCACGACAGTGGGTTTGATTAGAAATGAGATCCGTTGTCAAGGGATTCACCCTGAGTTTAGTAAATTAGCACCCATGGCGTGAGAGTGTAGATGATCCTATGAGTCTATCCCCAATATCCCTTTGTCCTTTATTTTAGTCGTAATTTTTAGATCTGTCTTTACTGCTTTTATTTAGTAGTTTAGCACCAGTCGACCAAGTCCACTCGAGTTCACCACTCGGGTGACCTACTCGAGTCACTTAGGATTTTGCAACTAGTCTTAGTTTTCGCATGTTTAGTTCATGATTTGTTAGAGTGTGACAGACTCTGCATCTCTAGTTTAATTTTCTGTATTTTAGGTTGTTAGTAAGAAAAATCCCTAAAATATATTGTTTGACTTGCTAACTTAATCCATATGTTAAGTGCTACAGATATGCTCTAGATTAGGTTCGACATTTCACCCTCTATACTATCTATCGATTGAAACATAGAAATAATGAGTTTCAATTATACATATGTGACTTTATCTTGTGTTAGAGAAGAAAAGCTTGCGGCTTTATTTCAGGCACCACAATCCATTTGATCGTGAGCTTGAGATATGTATTACGACTAAGATTGAGGCCAAAATGTTGTCGTGGAGTAAGTTCTTGAGAATGGAAACAAGACCCAAGATAAGGATTCAAATGAGTTCATGCATTGACTAGGAGAAGTAACTCTTCATGAGTTTTGAGAGAGAAGATAGCAAAACATTTATTAACATCATTGGAGAGGCTGAATACTTAAAAGAAGTGACCATCATTGGAGAGGCTGAATACTTAAAAGATACTGTTGGCCAAATGTGTGCTCTTATGTTCCAAGATTGGCCCAAATCAAGAAACCTACACGAGGTAAAAAGATAAAACAAAGTAATTTAGAAAAGCGTCGATATGATCAAAACAAGTTGAGATTTGACAAAATTGAAAAGATACTCTTGAGCTAATCTATATAGCTACGAAGATACGCAAAAGGAGAAAACAAGATGGTTTATATTATGTTATAAAACTTCTATTTATTTATTTTTTATATATATATACTTTATTTTGACATGTACGTCGAGGAATTTGTAACAGAATCTGCTTTCTGAAATATTTTGTAAAGGCCTGGCTTTATTATTGACAATAGCTTTGGTATTTGTACATACATAGACTTTCCAAAGTGATAAGAGTAAATTAAACTTAGCATATATACAATATATCTAATATTTTTAATCACTTATGTTGCTTCACAATCTTGAGATACACACTATCTTCCACCTCAAACACAAGCTCTCTCCGCCTCTTATCGGCATAACTCTTTTACCAATCCTGGGCCTCTTTCATGTTCAGCTTCAAAACCCGGATCTTCTCCGTAGTTTTCTGAACAAAACTCGCACCCAATGTGCTCCTCTCCCACATTTGAGTCCAACACAAAGGTGTACGATATGGCCTCCCATACAGAGCCTCGTATGGAGCAATCCCAATACTCGCCTGATAGATATTATTATACACAAACTCTACCAAGCTCAAGTGATCTACCCAATAACCACCCTAATCCAGTACGCACATCCTCAACAAATCCTCCAGAGTCTGGATGGTCCTCTCGGACTGCCCATCTGTCTGAGGCTGATAAGCCGTACTCATGTGCACCATCATGCCCATCTCCGTCTGAAATGCATTCCAGAACTCATATGTGAACTTAGGATCTCGGTCTGAGACAATGCTCACCGATACTCCGTATAGTCTCACAATCTCCTACACATACTTCCTAGCCAACACCGCAGACCCATCAGTCTTCTTAATGGTAAGAAAATGTGCACACTTAGTCAATCAATCAATGATGACCCAAATAGCATCCTTGGTCCAAGAAACTGGTAAGCCCACCACGAAATTCATCGTGATCATATCCCATTTCCACTCTGAAATGGGTAAACTCCGCAATAAACCACTCAGGACCTGGTGCTCCGCCTTCACTAACTGGCACACATTGCACGCTATAACCCAGTTAGCAACATCCTTCTTCATCCCGACCCAATGATAATATCGTTTAAGATCTCGGTACATCTTAGTCGCTCTTGGATGAATCGAGAACATACTCGCATGAGCCTCACTTAGGATTTCTCGCCATAAATCCTCGTCCGAAGGTACGCATACCCTCCCACTCACAAGGATAGTGTCATTCGCAGATACCTGATACTCAGAACCTGCTTCTCTCGAAGTTTTAACAAAACCCTCATCTTTTTCCTGAACCAAACGAACTCAGCTCAAAAGATCTGCCTGATTAGCTGCCTCAAAGCCCAAAGGTTCTTGAGATACAACACACAAATACAATATGCTAATTTTGCTCACCAACGACTCAACCTCATGCTTTCGAGCCAAAGCCACACTCTTCCAACTTAATGCATCTGCAACCAGATTAGCCTTACCAGGATGGTAAGCTATCTCTAGATCATAATCGGCCACTAGCTCCATCCAGCGCCTCTGCCTCAAATTCAACTCAAGCTGAGTGAAAATGTACTTCAGGCTCTTATGATCCATGAATACCTGCACCTTTCCGCCATAAAGATAAGATCTCCAATTCATGGGTAGGGTAGTTACCCTCATGCTTTCGCAACTACCACAAAGCATAGGCAATATCCTTCCCCCGCTGCATTAACACACAGCCAAATCAACTCCCGATGCATCGATGTACACCACGTAAGGCTCGCCCAGATCAGGCAATGCCAATACTAGAGTACTAGTCAACAAGGTATTCAGTTTCGCAAAACTCTCCTCACACCCCAAGGACCACACAAAAGGAACATCCTTCCCCGTCAGCTTCGTCATAGACTTAGCCAAACTCGCAAAACCCTTTATGAACTGCCGATAATAACCTGCCAACTTGAAAAAACTCCTAATCTCCGTGGCACTCCTCCGGATCAACATCCAGATCACCCGATCGATCGATCCTACCTTGATCGGTCGATCCACAAACCACTAGGAAAAAACTCCAAGAACTAGATTGATCGATTTTCCCTGGATTGATCGATCCACATAAGATCTCCAAGAACAACACAACCCAGATCAATCGGTCCTCCTCGGATCGATCGATCCACAAACCAATCGGTAAACTTAAAAGAATTGGATCGATCGATCTACCCCAGATCGATCGATCCCCTCTACGGATCCAAGCATCCCAAATGCTCAACTCTTGCCAAACTAAGGGCAACAACTCCACTTAACCTTAACACTTGTTACCACAACACAAAGGCAATAAACACACATCAAGCAACAAGGGAAACACTCCCACAAGTCATGGAATCACCAAAAAACCACAACACACACACTTCACAAATCAAGCACATGAACACAATTCAAAGCTTAACAAGGGACAACAAGAAACAAACCATGCTTCTCTAACAACCACAAGCTTAGAAAATACCTACTAAAGCTCCATAATGACCCATGGAATTCACCAAAAACCTATGAAAATCACAATACCAAATCAAGCATAAGAACTCACAATCAAAGCTTAACAAAGCACAACAATCACAAATCTATAGTTCCCTAACCACCACAAGCTGAGAAAACTCTAGCTAAAGCTCCCCACATAACCAAAAGGTTTCTAAGCATCCTAGCCACACCAAAATGCCTATCACAACCCCACAAGCCCCCACCAAGGCTTAATGTTAACCTTTGGTCACAACTCACCTTATAATGGATGGATCTATGCTTAGATGGACTCTCCAAGCTCAAAAAAAACCTCTTCTTTGTCCTCCAAGCTCACGCCAAACACAAGGCTCCAGTCACTCTTTTTTCCAAGCTCCACAAGCTTCACACTCACAAGATCTCACAAGATCCAAGCTTCTCACAAGCTCTCAAACCTTTTCCTTTCTCTTCTTCTCTCTTCTCTAAGCTCTCACTCAAACTCAACCAACTCTCTCTCCCTTATAGAATTGGTGAACCCAACAAAGAGAAGAAGAGGAGGAAGCAAAATTGAATCTGTGTTCTTGTTTGAGAAAAACCTCACAACTTTCGAAACGATTTATGACACCCCCAGAACAAATCTAAATTGATTATTTCCACTCCATAATCAATTTTTCGAGACTTGTCTAAAGTTCATAAACTCGAAAGAACTTCTAAATTAATTAAATTAATTAATTTCTGGATCACGGGCGTTACAATAGGAGTCGGAGTACGGTTTATGAGATGTGTAGCTATGAGAATACTCTCTCCCCAAAACTTGACCGGTAAGTGACTTTGAAATAGGCAGGCACGAGCAACATTCAATATTTGCCTATGTTTGCGTTCAACGCGTCTATTTTGTTGTGGTGTATCTATGCAAGAAATTTGGTGAAAAATCCCACATTCTTGAAAATATGATGTGAGGCACATAAATTCTGTTTTGTTATCAGTTCGAATAGTTTTGATGGGTTTTCCAAACTGTCTTTCGCTCATTCTACAAAAATTTTGAATCAGCTGTGATACCTCGGATTTCGCAGCCATAAGAAAAGTCCAGACAGAGCGCGAATAATCATCAACAACCGTGAGAAAGTAAACAAAGTCACAAGAGGCAGGTGTGCGATACAGACCCCAGACATCACAATGAATAAGTTTAAAGCAAAAAGTGGTTTTATCAGAGCTTTCAAGAAAGACTTCACATGTTTGTTTAGCACGAAAACAAGTGTCACAACTTTTGATCACCCTAAAATCATCGCGGGATTGATCACATTTTGGTAAAGAAAGTAAAAAATTGATAGAGGGATGTCCTAAACGCCGATGCAACAATGTTGGAGAAGACATATCTTTTGAAACTTTGTTGGCACGAGCAGCTAGAACACCACTGAAGTAGTACACCCCCTCACGCTCTTCACCCGCTCCAATCAAAGTCCTCGTAAAACAGTCATGTAAGAAACATAAAGTATCCGTGAATATTGCAATGCAACCCGTTTGTTTAAGCAATTTCGAGACTGAGATAAGAGTGCATGTAAAATCCGGAACGTAAAGCACGTCCGTAACAGCATAAGTATCATTAAGAATCAAAGTTCCATGTTGAGTGGCTCGAGACATTTTTCCATCCGGAAACGTAACAGCAGATGGAAGTATGTCAATAACATCAATAAGAAGACCAGGATCCCCAGTCATATGGTGTGAGGCACCCGTATCTATGATAACATCAGTAAGTTTAGTGTTACCTGACAGACGTTCCGGAGTAGTTTAAGGTCGTTGTGCTTTGAGTAGAGAGATCAACTGAGCAATTTGATCATTGCATGTGTTGTTTGATGAGGAGACTTGTGCATTGTTAGCACGACCACGGCTGCGACCTGGAGGAGGACAACCACCACGCGCATTACTAGCACCGCGGCCATTCGAGCCACGACCACGAGAAACACCAGAGGTTTCTTGGCAATTTTGTTCATACCACCTGTCAGGGTAGCCATGAAGCAAAAAACACTCAGACAATTAAACGATCAATCTTTGCGATTACAATGTGTGCAGTGTAGAGTTAAACGATCACGGAAGCGAGAACCACTGACAGCAGCAACATGAACTGGAGATACGTTTGATGTTTGAACCGAGAACCCAATGGCCTTTGTTTTGACAAGTTCCTTCGACCTAGATGCATTGAGATTTTGTTCTTCGCGTATCATACGCGAGTAAGCTGTGTAAACATCTTGCAAGGGATCTGTATTGGTAATGGAGGAGCGTATGGAACTGAAAGGTTCATCCAATCCAAGCAAGAACTTGTGAACACGATCGTTTTCGCGTTCTTTGTTAATATCGGAAGCATCTTTACACTGAAAAGCCCGTGTGGTGTTGTAATTCTGCAGCTCTTCCCATAGTTTTGTGAGACGACCGTAGTAAGCAAGAATCGGTTGGCCATCCTGTTTGCAAAACGCAACTTCATCTTTCAACAATTGCCTTCGGATTCCATTACTAAAAGAGAAACGACGACGAAGATTGTCCCATAGTTGTACGGCCTCGGAGACGAAGCCAACGGTAGAACAAATAGCAGGGTCGATGGATGTTCGAATCCAACCCACTATCATCGAGTTCGCCGCAAGCCACTGCGATAACTCAGGATCTGCGGCTGGTTTCGGAATGAGAACATCGATGAAACTCAGCTTATGTTTAGCCTGAAGTGAGTTTCGAAGTTCGGTGGCCCATTTAGAGTAGTTGTTTTCTGTTAAAATCACGGCGGTGATCAAAGCACCAGGGTTGTCTGATGCATTGAACTGATAAGGTGAGGGGATAAGATTCGGTTGAGAAGCGGCCATCGCGTAAGCAAGTCGGCTGGTGTAGAAGAGATAGGTGGCGGCAGCGTGAAAAAGGCTGCGGCGGCGGTATGTAGAAAAAGAAATAAGACGGCGGCGGTGTTAGTGATGAAGGCTTCTTCTTTCAAAAAACACAACAAGTGTTTGCTTGTTCTTTGTTCACTTAGATCAAATCGACAAAGAAACAAAACAGAGTATGAATAGAAACTGACTTTTATTAATCAAAAGAACTTGTGTATTTTTACATTACGATGACACTTGTTATATAGATAACTAATAGACACAATGAAGAGTTGGGACTCTTCGTAACATAACTTAACTTATGTTTTAACATAATTAAAAATAACTAACAGATAGAACTCAATTATAAACTAACACCCCTCCTTAATTGAGTTTTGGTCTTACTCCAAGCTTCCTCCTTAGTTCTTCAAACCTTGATCCGCCAAGTGCCTTTGTTAGGAGATCTGCAAGTTGAACTTCTCCTTCACAGTACTTAAGTTCAAATTAAACCTTTGTTTACTGCCTCTCGAACAAAGTGATACTTGATCTCAATATGCTTTGTTCTTCAGTGTTGAACCGGATTCTTTCCAATCGCAATTGCAGACTTGTTATCGCAGTAAATCGGAACACCATCTTGAGAGTTGAAACCAATTTCACTTAGAAGCCTTTGTAACCAGATTGCTTGATTTATCGCTGCGCACACTGCAATATACTCCGCTTCCGCTGTCGATTGAGCCACTGTTTGTTGCTTGCTTGATTGCCAACAGAACATAGCAGATCCTAGAGAGAAGACATACCCGGATGTGCTCTTTTTATCTTCAGAACCTCCCCAATCACTGTCTGAGTATCC
Source organism: Cardamine occulta (assembly GCA_028015245.1). NCBI lineage: Eukaryota > Viridiplantae > Streptophyta > Magnoliopsida > Brassicales > Brassicaceae > Cardamine > Cardamine occulta. The sequence continues at coordinate 4,738,407 of CM051382.1, forward strand.
GTGCAGTTTTGGATTCTCAACACTTGAAAACTGAACACCAAAGTGAGACGTACCATTGATGTATCTGAGAACTCTTTTAGCCTCTTGATAGTGCTTGTTAAGCGGCTTGGACATGTATCGTGAAAGATATGAACTTGCAAACATCAAGTCAGGTCTTGATGCACATAGATATAGTAATCGTCCAATTATACTTTGATATTTTGTTGGCTCACCATATTTTTCATTATCTTCAACATCCTTGCCGTGAGATGTAAGTAGGATACTTACACTTTTGCATCCTTTCATGCCAAACTTCTCTATTAGTTTGCATGAATATTTTTCTTGTGAAAGAAAAACTCCTTGATCATCTTGAATTATTTCCATACCCAGAAAATAATTTAACATTCCCATATCTGTCATCTCAAACTCCATCTTCATTTCTTCCTTGAATTTTTCAATGAGTTGAGAATTGTTTCCGATGATGATGATATCGTCTACGTACATACTCACGATCAATATCTGTTTTCCTTTCTTCATCACATATAGAGCTGCATCATTCATACTTCTTTGAAATCTATTTAGGAGAAAGTATGAATCGATCCTTGCATACCAAGCCCTAGGGGCTTGTTTTAATCCGTATAAGGCCTTTTCAGCCTTAACACTTTGCTTTCTTCACCTTCAATCACAAAGCCTGGAGGTTGTGTAACATAGATCTCCTCCTGAAGTTCTCCATTTAGAAAAGCCGACTTCACATCCATTTGATAGAGTTTCCACTTCATTTGTGCCGCAAGAGCAAGGATGGTTCGGATTGTGTCGTGTCTTGAAACGGGTGCAAACATTTCAAGGTAATCAACACCATATTCTTGAGAGAAACCTCTTGCCACTAACCTTGCCTTGTATTTTAGTGGATCACCATTAGCTTTTGTCTTGAGACGATATATCCACTTCACGCTAATGATGTTTTTATCCTTTGGTTTCTCCACAAGTAGCCACGTTTTGTTTTTCTCTATCATGTGAATTTCTTCCTCCATAGCTTTTCTCCATTCTGTTATCTCTGAGGCTTCATCATATGTTTGTGGTTCATTAGTTGCAAGAAAGCATGCTTCTTAGGCTGGAGCCGCTTCTTCTGGATCCACCATAGGTGCTACTTGCATTATTTATGTCACGGACTTGTATTTTCTTGGTGGCTCTGACGTCTCTCTTTCTTCTTCATTGATATTATCATCATTATTTTGAGAGTGAATTAGACTGGAAATTTCTTGAACGTGCTCCATTAGTGGCTTTTGATTGTTTGTTTGCAAAACAAAATTCTTTTTGACTTCTTCGTGTCTTTCCCAATCCCACTTTCTTCCTTCCTCAAATGCCACGTTTCTTGTTATTTCCACTTTTTCTCCTTCTAAGATGAGCACTTTGTAGCCTTTTGATTGGTTACTATAACCAATAAAAATTCCACGCTTTGCTTTGTCTTCTAATTTTCTTCTTTTTTCATCAGGTACGTGTACAAAGCATAAACTACCAAAAATCTTCAAGTGTCCAACTGTTGGTTTATGCCCACTCCACTTTTCAATTGGTGTGATGTCTTCTTCAATGGCTTTTGTAGGTAAGCGATTTTGCAGGTATGTAGATGTGTATACACTGCCTCAACCCACAACTTGTGAGGAAGACCTTGATCAGTAAGCATGGTTCGTGCCATCTCCACTAGAGACCGGTTCTTACGCTCTGCAATGCCATTTTGCTGAGGCGAATACGGTACCGTAACTTGTCTCTCGATTCCATATTCATGACAGAATTCATTGAATTCTTTTGATGTGAATTCACCACCACCATCAGATCATAACATCTTTATCTTGTTTCCAGATTGAGTTTCCACATAGGCCTTATACTTCTTAAACATCCCAAAGACTTCAGCTTTTTGTTTAAGAAAATATACCCAAGCCATATGGGTATAATCATCAACAAATAATAAGAAATACCGGCTTCCACTTAGTGACTCTGTTTGCATTGGTCCGCAAACATCAGTGTGAACAATTTCGAGTTTCTCTTTTGTCTTTGTAATAGATTCCTTTGGAAATGCATCTCTTGTTTGCTTTCCTCGCTTACATGCTCCACACACTTCTCGGTTCACTTGAAAATTTGGTAAACCATCCACCATCTTCTTCTTTTGCATTTGTTGTAATCTTGAATTACCCACGTGACCCAATCTTCTATGCCATAACTCCATCTCTTCTTCTTCACGAGCAGTCATGGCATTTTCTTGAGAGGAATTCCATTTTAATGGAAAACTCTTTTGGATCATCTTAATCTCCATAATCTTTTTCCCCATAGGATCTAAGATTATACACCGCTTGTCTTCAAACATGACACGATATCCATGAGATATTATTTGTGAAACGCTTAGTAAATTTTTCTTCAATCCTGGCACAAGAAAAACATCTTTGATGACTCATTTTCCTTTGTCGGTTATGACCGTGATGTCTCCTTTTCCAGCCGTCATAACAACTTCGCCATTTCCAACTCTTATTGGAACCTTGATATTTTTATCAAGTCTGGTGAAATATTTCTCCTCCTTTGTCATGTGATTTGTGCAGCCACTGTCCACCAACCATACTTCTTCTTTAGTGATTGTTGGTGATTGTTCATTTGCGCTAAAAAGCATGTGAACTTCGTCTTCTTCGTCTTCTTCTTCAAGACTCATATGGGCTCGTTCATATTTTTTTGAACGGCAATCCCTTGAGAAATGTCCTGCCTTGCCACAGTTATAACATTTCTTTTTTGTTTTTTGAAACCTCTTGTTGAACACTCTTGTTCTGTTTCTTCCAACAATCTGCCTCTGAGTGGTTGTTTCTTTTGCAAAGACCACACCATTTTGTGCCTTTTACTTGACGTTCATCAGATCTGATTTCCCTTTTGGAACCAGATTTTCCTCCTTTTGACTGTGCATTGAACGCTCCTTCAGTCGAATTCTCATTTCGTAGAGCAAAACGACTTTCTTGTGCTTGAAGAGTTCCGATCAATTCTGTCACAGCCAACGTTTGTAAGTCCTTTGTTTGCTCTAACACAGCCACAATACTATCAAATCTTGCATGAAGGGAGATGAGTATCTTTTGAACGATTTGATAATCAGTTCTCTCTTCTCCATGGACTTTCAATTGATTTTCCAAATCAATTAGCTTTCCCATGAATACCTTTACACTCTCACCATCATTCATCTTCAAGTTTTCATAATCTCTTCTGAGCGACTGAAGTTTGATCAATCGAACTTGAGAAGATCCTTGAAATTCAGATTCCAACGCATCCCAAGCAACTTTAGATGAACTCGCTGGTACTATTCGCGGAAATATTTGATCCGACACAGCCGTTTGTAATAGTTGCAGTGCCATCAAATCCTTTGTTGATGCTTCCTCCCAACGACTTTTTAATTGTAACGATGTCGGTGTCTGATCTGTTTGTGGTGGCTCGTCTTGAACTCCTTCTTCCACTACTCCCCACAATTTCTTTATCTTCAGAATTGTTTGCATTTTGATTCTCTAGAAACTGTAATTTTCTCCATCAAATATAGAAATTATTTGATGAGATGTTGTCTCTATTTTATCTGTTCTGTTGCGCTTTTATACTTGAATTTTGGCCTCAGATCAAGTGGGCTCTGCTACCATGTTAGTGACGAAGGCTTCTTCTTTCAAAGAACACAACAAGTGTTTGCTTGTTCCTTGTTCACTTAGACCAAATCGACAAAGAAACAAAACAGAGTATGAATAGAAACTAACTTTTATTAATCAAAAGAACTTGTGTATTTTTACATTACGATGACACTTGTTATATAGATAACTAATAGACACAATGAAGAGTTGTAACTCTTCGTAACATAACTTAACTTATGTTTTAACATAATTAAAAATAACTAACATACATAACTCAATTATAAACTAACAGGCGGTGGCTTTGAGAAGCGGCGGCGGCGGTTTTGTGATAGAAAAAAAAAATCTAGGTCAGAAAGTTTGCTCTGATACCATGAAATATTTTGTAAAGGCCTGGCTTTATTATTGACAATAGCTTTGGTATTTATACATACATAGACTTTCCAAAGTGATAAGAGTAAATCTAACTTAGCATATATACAATATATCTAATACTTTCAATCACTTGTGTTGCTTCACAAATGTTTTTCATTTTCCGAATTTCAGGATTTGTTACCTTGATTAGAGAAGAAAAAGTTTATTATGAAAGGTTTTAGACTTTAGTTTATTGAAGTTAGAACTGAGAAAACAGATTACATAGCTGTTTAACTTAACCGACTCATACAAATCTTTTAACCAGAGTAAACCACATATAACCTTCTAACTTGATTCGTCTTCTAACATCTTACCATAAAAAAACTATTTTTTTTTTTGCACAGGCCTATCTTTTAATCATGTACGAGACATTTCATTGTTGACGTTTCCTGCATTGATACTATCTATAAAAAAACCGGAGTCTTAGGCTTAGGGTCAATGAGACTGATAGATTGAATGAGAGGTTTGGAACAGAGGAAATCAAGAAGGGTGTGACTTTCTTACTTTAAGACATCAACACTAGCTTAAATTCTCCTTTCAAAATTCAAATTAACAAACGGTTTTGTGTGTATAGAGTTTGATTCCAATTTGTATATGTATATAATTAGTTTGGAGATATCAAAATAAAATAAAAATACAATATAAAACATTCATTTAGACTTTTCCAATTAAATAGAAAATATAATCTTTTGGTTATCATAAAAGGTAAAAACATACAAATCGGTGCATATTATAATATGCCTCGTTTCTTTATTACAACATTCACAACAAACATGTCTTATTTCACACAAACATTGCATATTAATTCTCACACTCACACATATATATTAGCCAACGCCCGGGGTTTGTGTGACAATGCCATAGTCATTGACACGTACATACACATTATCACAAATTATAACAGTCAAAACAACTGCATCTTCAGATATAATCTGAGCCGTCACTTTTGTATTCTCTCTTTCAATTATCTCTTTTGCTTCTTCTCCTCTTCTCCCCACTAACTCAGGCCACGAGCTCTTCATCCCTTCACCTGTAGTCTCTGTACATACACACAAAACATATATATTTACTAAAATTATGATATTCTATGATCGCTTAATGATTATGAACTAATTAACTAACATCATGCATGCTGTCAGGGTCGATCCAACCATATCGAAGGCCCTAATTGAGATTAATTTTTTTACGACATAATATCAACATTTTTGAACTTTAAATGAAATAAACAGAGGTTCTAATCTAAAGCAACGGTATAAAAACACAAAACATGAAAACCAAAAGATAGAGCCATAGCTAAAAAATATGTAACTATCAATCACGAGTTAAACAAACCTTAAAACTAAATACTACTTAGTAAATATATCTAAATATATGTCTAATGCAAAGCCACGAGAAAAAGATCAATAGTTTATAGTGTGTTTAGTAACAAAAAAATCATAACTTAAAGAAAAGAAATATGAAAGCTAAATCTCCATAACTCAAAAGTCAAAACATTACTGAGCCCTAAGTCTGGGTAATTATGTGGCTTATGCCACGATCCGGATCTGCATGCTGCATGTATGCGTCTAAATAAATAAATATCAAAAACATCTCAAACTGTTTTCAAATTCTGTAAAACTTTTTTATTAGAACATAAATCGGATCGGATGTGTCTTATTTTTTTAGAAATTTATGAGTTCCAAAATATACATGTATTATATATATATACTACTTTTGTATTAAATTGAGACCCTATTCGAATACTATAGCATAGGCTAAAAGATGGCGTATATATATAATATATACCTGGGCACACGTTCGACATTTCTCTTCTCTTTTTTCTTTCTTTGATTACTCTCTTTCTTCTTTGGGAAGTTATGATTTATGAAGATTGTAGAGAACCATAAATAACTATTTATAGAGAACTTTGTGGTGGGCTATTCACTTTCTTTACGAATTACGATATGTATACGTGAAAACATTTAGAAAGAGAGATTCATACGCTTTTGATCAAATATTGTTAAAAGTTTCACCTACTTTAGATACACGTCATAGTGGATCTATAAATGTGTGTAGTGTATAAACCTAGCAAGTCGTGGGCTCTCGTGATTCTAACGCCGTATATTTCTGAAATTTGTAGCTATTTTATGCCTAACAGTTGTAATAATTTCATCAAAACTTAATACATTTTCCATAGTTAATAAAAAAAATCTCCTCACAATAAGTTGTATATTACATCGTTTGGTCACAAATCATAAATTTTATGCTACAAAGTCTTTCATCTAAATAATAAAATTAAAAGTGTAAGCTGTATATTATCGGTGTCATGTGTATCTTTCGTGTTTTGTGGTGGAGAAAAAACATTTGAATATTAATATTTGAATAGTTGAAGTTTGACTTTTATTTGTCATAGTTCTTCAATCCACAACCGCATTCGCAATTACATTCACACATTAAAATACTTCAAGTGAAAATAAGTTTGGGTTTCGAAACTTAATTTGATGCTCAATAACTTAAAACGTGTTATTATTATTATATTAAAAACCTATAGAGAAAATGATTCAAAAGAGAACGAAAACTCTCTTTACACAAATGTTTTTTTTCTTTCTTTCCATCTTTATATAATAAAAGTTACAATGCAATGCCACTCCTTAAAACTCCAAAGCCCCTTTAATCATGAAACCAACGCTACTCAGTGTCCATTCGATGGCCTGAAGTCTCTGTAGCCGTTGATTCGAGCTGACGAATTCGAATTTGGTGAATCTACGTCAAAGTAAGAGTAAGTAGCTGATGCTGCTGATGCATCGTCTTGATGTCTCATAGCCAGTAAAGACAAGTCCATATTCGACATCTGCCATTGCGATTGCGATTGCCCGTTCCCATATGGCGAAGAAGAAGACGAATGTGGCATGTATTCGCTGTAAGACTGGTGAAATCCATCGTCACTGTAACTCCTGGACCTGCCAGAGATTCCGAGATCCGCACCGCCATGGTATGTGTACTGGTTGTTGAACTGTTGTGGCAAACGGTATACGTTACAATCCATTGAACCTTGTTCGTCTTCAAGAAGATCATTGATGATATCGAGGTGAGGGAACTCATCTGTCATTAGACTCTGTGTTGTTCTCCCAATCTGAACATTAGTAGGCCTGAGGCTTGTAGTTACCGCGGGTGTGTTGTAAGGGTTCGTTCTATGATTCCCGTTGATGGTTGTTGCTGTTGTTGAATCTCTGTTTGAACTCGAACCACCGGTCCACAAGAGCCCACCAGACGAAACATCCCAAGAGCCAACGTTGATAGGGAAACTAGACTGATTTGATACTGAGATAGGAGATGGATGTGAATATGGTGGCATTGTTACCGTCGATTGAGAGCTCGAGTGGTTTAAACCAGATGAACCGACTATAGCATGTTTATAGGACTGAGGAATGTAAGGTTGGCTATGTGTTGGTGAACCTAAACGACCTGTCGAGCTCATTGAACGAGCAAACATTGTCGACGTTTGAACAGCAGATATTACAGGTACAGCCTGCTTTGGAGGTATTATAGAAGCACTCGAAGGCCTTGACATAGGAGGTGCAGGTTGTGACATGGGTTTTGGAGAAGCGATTTTCTGTATATCCGCTCTAGGAGCTGCAGTTTGCGACTGAATATCCCGAGATGGTGATGTTTGATCTGATGAAGGGGATCTAGTAGCTACTACGTTCTTGTTTGGAACCGCATCTACTACACATGTAACACTCTTTTTCTCTGGTTTTGCTTGCACTAGAGATGGAGGATTCCAAGGAGAAGCTCTAGATGGCGAAAGTACAGCAGCACTTTTCTCTTTTATCTGAATCGTGCTGCAATCCTGCAAAGTAAAATATAGTCATTCGATGTTGATAAGAATATCAATCTAAAATGGACTCAAGGTGAACCACCTTGCTAACAGGACTACGCTCCCCAGGGTTCTCTGGTTCCTGGATGTGGGAGATAACCACATCAGCTTCAACAACTCTGCGTACCTCAGAAGCATGGTTCTGTTTCATATGGTTGGATGCATGACTTGAATGTTGGTCCTTTGTTTCACTAGCTAAACTGTTGGCATCAGAGACCTTTCCTGTATGTGTTTTCTCACTGCACATCACAAGGTATGTTATATATCCAACAAACAAAAAGAATCTAAAGAAGCTGCAAAAAAGCTCCACTTACTTGCTAAGCCTATTCTGACTTCGGCAATTTACTACATTCCCTTTGTACGACCCATTGGCTACCCCTGATCGGATCGAGTCATTAGAACAAGTTGAAGAACTATCATCCATTGTGGACAGACCCTTTCTTTCAGTAACTCCATTAGGTATAGATATAGAACTGCCTCTTCCTCTGGTAGTGTCTCCTGAAGGCGGAGGATGAATCTCTGCGGCATCTGCTTCCCAATGAACAGGACTACTCTCTCTATCTTCTGAATCAAGCTGTAGAATATCAGCTGAGCTATCTACAGAATCAGAAACATCAGAGACATCTTCAACTGTGTCAGGCTTTTCAGCTGATGATTCCGCTTTCGCTCTCACACATTCCTCTTTCTCTTCTGTTTGAGTTCTCACCTTCTCTTCTTTCTTTTTTTCTTTTCCTCTATTTTTGTTCTTTTTCTGTTTCGCCTACCAAATTTCCAAACAACCAAGAAATCTCCATTAGCACCACAACAAGTTGTTTATGGCATTATTTACTTAGGAAGTGTAAGAACCTGTTTCTTCTTAGATTTCTTCTCTGATCCTCTTTTGGCCTTCTGTTCGCTTTCTGCCAGCCACGCTTCCTCTTCTTCACGAATAAGTTCTTCTTGCCTTTTCCATGCAATAGCTTCTTGATATGCAACTTCAATTTTGTTGCTGCATTTCTCAGAAAGATTGCAGTGCGATACATGAGGTACAGCTAGAAACAAAAAACACACACAATACCCAGAAGACCAGAAATAGAAAATAAAACACTATCAGCGGTTTCAGAATAAAATCTTTCATGCATGTTTGAGCTTGTAAACAAAGTATGTGCTTATGATTGATTTTTATGAAAAAAATTCAAAACATATAGATATTTTATACCCTATTACCTGAATATATGCAAAAGAACATATATCTCCACAGTCCGTCTACCCAACTCAGTTAAACGCTTCTCATCACGCTCTGCGTTGATTTCTTCTCCAGTATTCCCATCCTAAATTCAGATGGAAGAAATTTTTTTTATTTATTAATACATGTTACGTCAAGTGCTCATGCTTCAAGCATTTTTGCATGGATAACAAAAATCAAAATGAACCACTACACAGGATAACAAATCAACATATGAAACTAACCTTCATACGGTTTTGATCTTTTTGAGAAAATTGCTCCAGAGCAGCTCTCTCTAGGAGTAATAGCACATCATCAACTAATGCAAACATATCATTGTCAACGCTAACAATCGGAGCTAGCAATTCTTCAGTATCCTTTAGTCTAGGCCTACTTTTCTTGTTCGTAATTTGGCCTTCAAGAGACTTCAACCCACTATGCAAGGAATCCATCACCAAAGTAGATGTAACTTCCTTCTCGATGAAGAATTGTTTTACAACAATTTTTAAAATCACATCCATTTTCTCTCGGGACATTCGACGCCTTGAAATTTGGTCCAACCCCATCCAGAAGGCACAGAAGCTGCACCAACATATAACAATCCATTCCTTGTTATGCAAACTACTCAAGCTTTGAGAGAGAAAATATCTACACTAGACGGGTAGATCCCGACCACCGCAGCTATTTGTGGAATTTAGAGGAGATGAGGATGTGAAATACCTTTTCCATTTTGACTTGTCCTCTATCAACCTACAAAGCTTGTTTCTTTTCTCTTCCACAAACCGCCCGCAACTTTGCTCTACGTTTTTCAAATACACCCTAACGAGTTCCCTCCTATACATAATATAAAGGCAGCGAAAAGGTCGATCCACCCTCTCTCTACAAGAATCAATTCACAAAAAAAATCATCATCCACAATGCAAAAAAAAAGTATAAGTTTTATCGCAATGTGCAAACGTTTTAATCACGTGTGGATGTACGACACATGGCTTGACGTAAACCCAATCTTGCACTTACCTGATCACTTGAACTTGAGCCTTAATGTTAAGAGAGTCATTATCATCTATGAATCCGTCCTTTAATTTAGGTAACTCTATAAATTTTTTCCATCCCCAATCATGCTCTTTCTTCCAAAACCGGTGTAACGTATCTGCAAAGAAACTATCTTCAGTTTCTCTACATATACAAGGTTAAGTAAAAGACGCAAAATCGTAACTTACTAACCAGAATGCTTCGATTTCTTTGGATCTTTATTCACTACACCTATAGTAAACTGAGCAAAATGACTCCAACCTGTCTCAAACATACCAAAAGAACATAAATGATAAGTCTTCCGTTTCGAACGAGAAGCTAAACAAACAAAAATACTCACCTGGAAGAAGTTTCTCATGGTCAGCAACACAGAGAAACAAAGAGAGATGGTTGCAAACATCACATCCGTGTGGATAAATTAAAATATACCTGCCATGAGAGACACATAAATAAGCATAAATTACGAAAAAATACGCAATTAGGTTTTAGTGATTACTATGAATCCAATTTTACCATTTGTAACCACCAACTTCAAAAACATCACCACGAAGCTCACGTTTGTTGATTTCCGAGAATTTTTCAATCTTCCAAACATGTCTCCCATATAATTCAGCAGGTTTTGATCCTATTGAATCAAAACATAAGTTATATTACAACTAAACAAACATAAATGAAAATACTAAACGAACAAACAAATATATACCAAAATCGTCGTCATCATCGATATCCCAATATGGTGGTGATGTTGAAGGAGTTCCATTTTCAACTTGATCAGAAGATCGCCACTCAGCTAATGCTTCTTCTGATTGATTTCTTTGTCCATTAGAATTCTCTTCAATTGATCGTCTTCCTCCTCCAGGATCTTCATTAGTCGTCTCTGACATATCCTTCTTATCTTCAAATTAAGATTGAGATTATAAATTAGATAATACATTCAACATAACAACCACAGTTTAAACAAAGCATTAATCTGATTATGTACTCTTAACAATTAACAAAAATCAAGAATTATAAATGAACTAGATCAAGAAAAAAACAAAACTGAATAAATCAATCACTAACACTTAAATCACTAAAAAGTTTTAGTCTAAAACCAAATGAAAAAAAATCGTAATTAATCACTTTAATGAAACGAATTCATGGATTAAATTAATACACCAAAAACCCTAAAAATCAATCTAAAAAAAGAAACAAAACCGCGGCGGAAGAAGAAGAAAAACAACAAATCATTTTGTTTTCTATCTATTAAATCTCACAGAATTATATGCAATTTACAATACAAAAACATTGAAAAAAATTCAGCGATCGGGAAAAAAAATCAAAAATCATGGAACAAAAATTGAAATCGGAAATCTAAGCATCGCAAAATCCGGGAATATAAGGAAAGCGAGGTTGAAGGAGGATGGTGTAAACGACGCCGTGTAGATCGAAGCAAACCTTAGGATTGTTGAAGAAGAAAGAGCTGAGGAAAAGCTCGATATGGGATTAATGAAAGCTCTCTTCAAGATTCTTGAGAGGGAGAGAACCAAAAAAAAAAAAAAAAAGAGAGAGACGGAAGAGAGAGAAATGTTGAGGTCGTAAGAAAGAAGAAAACAACACAGCGAAACAAAAAAAAAAAAAAAAAACTTACCAAAAATAAAAAGTAATATTTTATTGTAATAGTTTCATGACATATATATATATATATAACGTTCGTGTTCGTATTTCTGTTATCCTTCTCTACATTTTGATTACAAGGAACTAGATGAGAGACAAATGGTAAAAGCAAACAAGATTATCTTTTTATTGATTTTTTTTCTATATATACATATATTCAAATTAGTAATTGTTTTCCTAATAAGAATCCAAAAGATACAATCTTTACCTTTTTAAGTTAGAAATATTTCTTTTTATTTAAAAAGTATTAATTTAACAAAGATCATGCAAATTTTTATATATATTTCAAGTATTAAGTATCTAACAAGACGAATGAAATCTTCATTTTTCACTTAAAATCACAATTGCTATCAATTAAAAATTTGCATAAATTATTCAAAAAATGATTTTATATATTGAAAGTATCTAATGAATTAAACGATCTTAAATATTATTTTGTAAAATGTTACTTATTTAAAAAACCGTGCATAAATCACGCAATATATTATTTTATGCATTGAAAGTATTTAAAGAATCAAACGAACAAGATATTAAATTTTACTTTACAAAATCCAACTGCAACATATCTAAGAAGAATTCACATAAATCACGCAAAATGCTATTTTATATATATAAAGTATTAAGTATCCAAAAATAATTGATATCTATTAAAAACATTATGTAAACTAGATAAAATAAATTGTTTTATATACTTAAAGTATCTAACAAATAAATAAATGAGATCTTAAATTTCATTAAAAATAATTGTTATCTCTTTTAAAAAGAACAAGCATAAATTACACAAGAAATTATTTATATATTGAAAGTATCTAACGAACTAAACGAATTAGATATTAAATTTTATTTTAAAAGATCCAAATACAGCATCTTTAAAAAGAATCCGCATAAATCATGCGAAAAACTATTTTGCATATTTAAAGTGTTAAGTATATAACAAAACGAATGAGATGTTAAGTTTTTTACTTTAAAAATTATTGCTATCTATTAAAATAACCTCGTGTATTCAATGGCGGAGGCATAATTTTTATTTATGGGGTCATATATATTTAATTATTTTATTTAATCATATATTAATATTAAATAACATATTTAAAGTATAAATTGTTGTTTAACTTTTCTAGAGAATATTTTTAGTTTTTCATCTAAAATAAAACTAAATCTATTTCTAATGCTTCACATTTCAATAAAAGATGCATGTATTTAGTTCATTTTTTAGTTTATTTTCAGTTGTGTTAAGTATTTTTTTTTCTCATAACATAGCTTTCTCAAATCTTTAGTATATTGTGGAGATTAATTAGTTGTTGTATTTATCTTTATTTATGAATTTTTACATAAATATATGTAAGATTTTGAAAAGAAGGTAAGAAAAGAAAAAAAACCAGGAAATCCAATGAGAAAAAAATCAATACGTAAGAAGATGTTAGATATTTATAGTCATTTCTTAGCAAACCACAGAACAAAAATGGAAAGGGAGTGAATATTAAATGAAAAATAATATGAATAGGGTCAAAGGTAGGAAATGATCGTATGGCATGGGGGTCAACATGAAAATTTTATAGCAAACCATCTAATAACTATTAAGTAAATTACCTTATAATAAATAAAAAATGTTATGGGTCAGTTGACACTAGCTCTATCTCTGCGCATGTATTTATATAAATTATCTTAGATACCTAAGTATCTAATAAACTAATCGAGTAAAATATTAATAATTAGTTTTAATAAATATTATCTATTAAAAAGAAGGTAAAACTAGCAAAAAATATTTTTTTTGAAATTTTAATTTCATATGGGGATCCCTTTGTAATATATTTTTTTGATCCTAATAAAATAAAACCTATAAATCAAAAGATAATTGTGGGAAAAGTATGTTACATAGAATCGGAAGAGGATACGGGAGAAGTGGAAGCGTCTGAAAACATAAATGCAAAATTTAAAAAATATTTAGGAAGTGGGTACATGTTGGAAGTGTATTCTATATTATATATAATATACTATATATATATACGAATATATAGTATCTAATAAAATACCAAACATCAATTCATACTAAAAATTATATTCAAGAAACTCAGATAAAACACCATTAGATAATGATTCATATGGAATCGGGAAGAAAACATTGTAATTATCCACTATAAATAAACTATTTTCTAAACAAATAATGAATAAAAAAATTGGCATAAACAACACAACATAATCAAAAAGAATTGGAATTAATTTTTCTATGATGTTGTAAACTGAAATTACATTGACAAATAATAATCATACGTTTTTAAATTAAAGGTTTTTACTTAAGCTAATAAAAATATCAAAATCAATTCTATGATTCATAATTATTTATATTTTTACGATTCTAAAAATAGAATCACAACAATTATGAAGCTTTCAAAACAGAATTGATGATTCCGAAACGCTTCCAATTACATTTTTTAGGAAGCGTTTTCAAAACGCTTCTGAACAATTCCAAGAGCTTCCTATTCTTATTCTGATTCTGAAGCGGGAATCAGACCTCTAATGAAGCTTTCATGCTACATAGAAAATCATAATTTTGAAAAAGCATTGC